>SKCR01049564.1:0-65773 GCA_019454045.1 Zanthoxylum bungeanum | reverse complement strand
TTTCTGGGATAAAATATCATTTAAAGAGAGAGAACGATTAATTTGGAATTAATCGATAAAATAATATATTTGATATATTATACGAAATTGGATTTCGACGCGGAATTAAAATTAGAGTTAATTTCGGTTGGGCGAACGAATTCATTTAGAATTAATTCCTTAGCGACGTGAATAATGATTTCGCTAGGCATAATCATTTAATTACGTCGCAATGGAAAATTCGTTAATTTGGAATTAGCGAACCCGAGCCCGCGAGTGTTTGCGAGCGCATTCGCATTTCGAATTCGAGTGCGGCACGCAAGTCACATCAAACGTCAAATCATTAGTCACATCAAGCGTCAAATCATTAGTCACTTTGAGTGATGTGACAACTTGACACTTGATTGATTGAGTGATGTGACTTAATGGAAGTGGTTGGAAAGATTTTTGAAAGCTTGATTGACATATATTATTTTTTATATGTTTAATTGATTTTGGAAATCAATGATCAAATACACAACTTCCATTCTTTCTCTATGGTTCACGGTTTTTTGGAGCCAAAAACCAACACACTCTCTTCTCTTTCTTCTCTTCATCTCACGCCAAGGGGCAGTCCACTGCCTTCTGTTTCTGGTTTCACCGTGAGACACAAGGAGAAGATAAGGAATTTTGTAGCAAAATTCCTTGGTGCTAGCACACATAGGAGCCATCCTAAGGTGATAGGGAAACCCACTTATGAGCTAGGAATGACCAACAAAGCTTGGAGCTTCATGGATCATGCTAAAGCCGAAAATGGAGGAGCAAGGAACTGTCACTGCCGAGCTTCATGGAGGAGGGCATAAATTCTTTTTATCTTCACCGCATCGTCTCAACCGCTCGATGTAAGTATTCTGCAACTTCGCTGATTGTATTCACATGTATTTTCAATGCTTGAAATGATCTTGGGAAGCTTAGACAATTCCAAAACTAGGGTTGTGCCTCCAAACAATATTATTTAAAGATGAATTGATTTTCTTATATATGTGTAATAAATCAATTTGCTAACCTGGAACACGAAAATATGCAAAAGCCTCTGTCGATGGTCAGATGCCAAATACCCAGTATAACCCAATTGAACCATATGTCTATGTCAACCAAATTACCTTGATTCATTAAGATTAAGTTCCAATTATGGCTACCCCCGCCCGACAGGTATATGTCTATCCTGTAAGGAAATCTATTAAAGGGTTATCTATCCTCAAGGAAGATCGTGGCCTATTAAGTCTAAGGCTGAAACCTAAAATCCCTATGTCTAGTTCATTTTAAGTTTACCACATCAATATTATTGGTGATCAGACAATAAGAAGCATTAAGCTTAAGACTAAATAAACAAACTAAAGAATTACCCAATAAATAATTAAATCAATTATTAAGCCTAGTAATATTGTATTTCATCACTTCCCTAGAATAAAAATAAAATGCTGGGGTTAGGGGACCACTTTTAGAAATCTCAAATTATTATAATATGGAAATTGCCAATATTATCCAATTAAGTTGAACCAGCCATAAAGGCGGTGTGTTATTATTTATCCATAAACCAGCCATATAAGGGGTAATTATCTGTCACCTAAAGACCAGCCATATAGGCGGTGTCACAATATGTTACATAATTAAAACCAGTCATTAAGGCGGAATCAACTTTTAATTCATATTATTAAATCACAATTTCCATATTATAATTGAAGTGAGATTAATCTAATTTTACTATTTCTAATTTAGAAATCTCCCTTATTATAATATATAAATCTGTGTGATATTTACCAACCAGCCATATAGGCGGTATCCTAATTAAGTCAAATTAATAATTAATTATCAACCAACCAACCAGGCGGTATCCGCATTAAGTCAGGTTAAAACCAATTTATAAATAATTACCAACCGACCAATATAGCGGTATCCTTATTAAGTCAGGTTTTAAATAATTATATATTATAATTAAGGGAGATTAATCTAAATTATAAAAGTAAAAAGCTCCACCCTTACCCCAGCAGTAAATTAACTACTGTACATAAAAGAACAAAAATAAAATAAAATAAAATTTTATTACAAAAAGCAAAAGTGCATAATTAAAAATACTAAAAGTAAAAATACTTAATTTAAATTACAAAAACTTAAACACACAAGATGTAATCCTTAAAGTCCTTACAAAACTCAAGTAAGGCATGATTTGAATTCTGAAATCGAGCTGAATTTTTAGGCGTCAGTAGGGTGTCCGCGTCGCGACGCGAGTGATTGTCGATGTGGCAGCTTCTGGTTCATCGGCTTTAGATTCTTATCTGACACGTGGCGATTCAGATAAAGAGATAAGGTGACATGTGGCAAGGCGGCGGCTGGGAGCTGAATGATTGAGCTGACGTGGCGACACGTGGCGATGGCGACTGTCGGCACCATAGGATTGTGACACGTGGCACACTGTGATTGGTTGATGATGATGTGGCACTTTGACTCGGTCAACTGGTGATGTGGAAGATGACGTGGAGTGACACGTGGCGATGGTGACTGTCGGCATCGTTGGATGATGACATGTGGCACGACGCACGTTAGCAGATCGGCTGTGGCTGTGGGGTGACACGTGGCACGACGCACGTTAGCAAAGTCAAACTTCTCAGATTCTGACTTGTGGACCCAGCGCACGTTAGCAATTCTTGGTGCATGTTAGGCGTCGCGATGCCAAAGGCTTGAACGTCATGTCGTGCCAAAATTACCAAAATGCCCTTTTGTCCAATTTTCATTGTTTTGGCCCCAAATCACCTCCAGATGGTCCTGAAACTTTTTTTTCGACAAAATAACACAAAACACATCAAAATATTCACAAAACACAAGAAACTATACAAAATATTATGTTAAATGAGTGGGAAATAGTGATACATTTACCACTCATCACATAAGTAAGGACCATTCGGAACCCAATGGTTTGAGGTCTTCCCTTGCGATGGGTGAGTGCGGCCTTAAATATTTCCATGTTCACACTGGGTGGCGACTCCTTCATTCTCCGGTTAGTGCCACGTGGGCTAATCCGTACTCTCTACGGGCTGCGAGCCCAACAATATCGTAGTCGTCGAACATCATAGGCATAGCGGTAAACACCACTTCCCTCCTACACAAGGTTTACACTACTTGGTCAGTATAGTAAACTTATTGAGATCGGTACATGTCGTATACTGGAATATATGATTCCAATGGTTTCTCAATGAACCATGTGTTGGGCTTCTAAGGTCAAACCAAGATCGATTTAAGCGTAAAACATGTGTGAATACAACAAAGTTAAGTTGCGGAATACTCACTTTGATCGGCTTTTGCGATGCGAGGAACAACAAAAAATTTCCTTGCTCCATCCTTGTGACTTTCGGCCATGGCTCCTCTTGTGCTCCAAGATTTTCGGTCAAGCTCCAAGCTTGGGAATGGATTCCATGCTCAAGGCTTTGTTTCCCTATCACCTTTGGATGACTCTTTATGTGCTAGCATTGGAAAGATTTTCCACAAATCTTTCTTATTTTTTCTTCTTGTTCTCGGCATTTTGGAAGAAAAATGGGAGAAATTTGGCTCTTGGCCGTGAGAGGGAGAGAGAGAGGAAGAGAATTTGTGTTGGTTGGTTTGATTTCTAAAATCAATTAAATGATATACCAAAATTTGAATTTCCAAATCCAAAAAAGGTACATGGCATTTAAGCCTTCCAACCACCCCCATCAATCACAAGTGACTAGTTGTCAATCACTCAAAGTGACAAGACATCCATCACTTGACTGACAAGTGATGTGACGCGTGATGTGACTTGTGGGCCGCACTTGAATTTGAAATGTGAGTGGGCCCGCAAACACTCCCGGGTTCGGGTTCGCTAATTCTGAATTAACGAATTTTCCGTTGTAACGTAATTAAATCAAATTTAATTAAATAATTGTGCCTACCAAAATTACTATTCACGTCGCTAGCGAATTAATTCTAAATAACTCGTTTGCCCGAATTAAAATCTGATTTTAATTCCGCATCGAAATCTAATTTCGTATAATATATCGAATATATCATTTTATCGATTAATTCCAAATTAATCGTTCTCTCTCTTTAAATAATATTTTATCCCAGATAAAATATCTCCGTAATTAATCCCAGATTAATTTTCTCTTTCTAATAATTAATCCTAGATTAATTATGTGCGAGTCATACGTCATCGGTGAATCTTCGGGAAGCGACCCATGAGATCCCCGGATATGTTGGCAGTAAATCTGGTCGTCGGACTATCCGAACACGTACGTACCTAGTACTATGTTTTTACCGATTTACAAGACATGGTTGGCTTCTAGCAAAGCACCGTACCTAACCAATTCTCCAGAAATCTCTTAAAGGAATATGTAATCTTTATCAGGCATAGTATACGTAGTATTGCGAATATCGATCCAGCATCGGATGTAACGTGTTAGGCCTGGGGGGCTGGAATTGTGTCTGCCCCGTACGAAGCACATATCGGATCTCTGGTAACTAGTCTCTATAATCGGATAATCATGACCTAGTCATATTATCCCGATGATGCTGACAGTACATAAGAGCACCAGTCTCGTATCCTACATGATCATCATCTCCACTATGACTGGAGTGATACTTCCGTCTTGACATCACACCCAATACACTACGATTCTCAATATACCCAGAAGAGGCGTACACAGAACCTGTTAAAGCCCTGGACGACCAAAACCAAAGTATATTGATTGTCGTAAGTATTAGCGGTGCAAGTCTCAAGTTAAGACCAAATACACCTACCCTGATTCGGACTTCCATAGACACATATGTTGGAATTCTCTAAGGTCCAAAAGATCATTATCAAGCATGAAACAAGTGCAAATACAATCAAAGAAGTCGCGGAATACTCACAATGATCGGTAGAGTCGATGTGGTGTGAAGACAAAAACATTTTATGCCCTCCAATGGAAGTCACGGCAGTGAGCTTTCTGGTTGTCCTCCATTTCCGGTTTTGGCTTGATCCATGAAGCTCCAAACTTTGTTTGGTCATTCCTTACTCATGAAGTGAGTTCCCTATCACCTTTGTATGGCTCCTATGTGTGCTAGCACGTTTATGATTTGCCACAAATCATCCAAAGCTTCTCCTTAGCTCTCGGTTTTCGAGAAAACAGAAGGCAGAATTCGGTCCTTGACGGTGTGAGAAGAAGAGAGGAGTTTTTGGCTCCAAAAATGAAAAAAAAAAAGAGATCGATTGTGTGATATATTGGTTGGTTAGGAGAAAGTGTATCATATACACTTTATTTATTTTCAAAAATCAAATAAAAATATAATACATTTGCTTTCAAAAAGTCAAATGATTAAAGCTTTTGCCAACCACTACATCAAGTCACATCACTCAATCAATCAACTTGTCAAGCCACATCACTCAGAGTGACAAGTGATTTGACGCTTGAAGTGACTAGAAATTTGATGCTTGATGCGACTAATGATTTGACGCTTGATTTGACTTACGTGCCGTACTCGAATTCGAAATGTGAATGCGCTCGCAAACAATCCCGGGCTCGGGTTCACTAATTCCAAATTAACGAATTTTTCGTTGCATCGTAATTAAATCTAATTTAATTAAATAATCATGCCAAGCATAATTACTATTCACGTCGCTAACGAATTAATTCTAAATTAATTCGTTCGCCCGAATTGAAATCTGATTTTAATTCCGCGTCGAAATCCAATTTCATTTAATATATTCAATATATTAATTTATCGATTAATTCCAAATTAATCATTATCTCTCTTTTAATTGATATTTATCCCAGATAAAATATCTCCGCAATTAATCCCAGATTAATTAAAAGTGCGAGTCATACATCATCAGTGAATCTTCGGGAAGCGACCAATGACATCCCTGATATGTTGGCAGTAAATCGGGTCGTCGGACTATCCGAACACGTAAGTCCGAGTACTACGTTTACACCGATTTACAAGACAAGGTTGGCTTCTAGCAAAGCGCCATGCCTACCCAATTCTCCAGAAACATGCTTACAGGAATATAAGGATCTATATCAGGCGTAGTATAGTATACGTAGTATTGCGTATTTCGATCCAGTATCGGATGATCACGTGCTAGGCCTGGGGCTGGAATTGTGTGGAATGTACCCTGTACGAAGCACATGTCGGATGTCTAGTAACTAGTCTCTATAATCGGATATACATAACCTTGTCATAATATCCCGATAGCTGCAGCATATAAGAAAACAAGTTCTGTATCCTACATGATCATCATCTCCAATATAACTGAAGTGATACTTCCATCTTGACATCACACCCAATACACTACGATTCTCAATATACCCATAAGAGGAGTACACAGAACCGGTTAAAGCCCTGGATGACCAAAACCAAAGCATATTGATTGTCGCAAGTATTAGTGGTGCAAGTCTCAGGTTAAGACCAAATACACCTACCCTATATTCGGACTTCCATAGACACATAGTTATACTACCAATGGAATTCTGAAGGGGTCTATCTAGAGCGAAGCTGTTTCCCATACCATCGGTAAAACACAACCTCCTATTACACTTGCATGAGTATCCTATACCCAAATATATGAGAACTATATCGTTGTGCCCTCACAACGTGCACAAGTGTAATACTAGTCTTTTACGCATTTATCGATGTCCAATCTCGATAATACTCTGACTAGGGATATTTAATGATTTATCCTTCGTGGACTGGTACTGTCTCATATCATTCTCAATCCATGAACAAATCATAAGGACCTCCTATCATTTATACATCTTGGTGATCTAATCAAATGATAAGAGAGCAATCTCTTTGTCACATAGTTAATTTGTACAACAATACCATGATCTGTACAAATAGTGATGCTATGGGTTATAATTGTCCAACAGTCTCCCACTTGGCCTATAGCCAGTCACTCGAGTGTCTAACACCCGAACTATGTACGGTTGGCTCAAATTACTGAGGAAAGGCTTTCGTCAGCGAATTTGCATGATTATCGTCTGATGCGATTTATACGATCATCACATCGCCACGATGTATGATCCGAACGAATCAGATGAATATCGAAGTATGTATCTTGGATCGTTGATGAGACCAATAATTCTTTAGCATGTGATGTAGCCTAGCTCAGCTGCTAACAGAACTATATCTAATCTAATTAGATTTGTATCGACCTAGAAGGCTTTTATTGCTGCCTCAGCTGCAGTAATAACCTGCATTTGTTGTTTATTCGGTAACAGTATCTTGCTTGGATGATTTCCAGCTCACTGTACCGTTGTTCAAACTGTATAGTACCGTTGTTACGACTTATAGTCGTTTTATCGGTTTAGGAAACTTGCAGTAGTGATCCTAGTCACTTCAAGTTCTCCTTCTCCATAGATAAGACAGCATGCTTAGTTCTCTAAGATATTAAGTATGTTCTTAACATCAATCCAGTGACTATTACTTGGATTGGCCTGTTTGTGAATCCATATGCTCAAACCGTATGAGACACCAGGTCAAGTACATTTTTCAATGTACGAGTTCTCGGAGAGTTTTCGAAAGCCAAGCTTTCGCCAATTATTTTTATTATGGGAATATCATTTCCAAGAAATGACAATATTATCATTATTGTATAGGACAGCCACTATCAGTGCGCTCCCACTAACCCCTTATATACACAAGAATCATTTCGTTTTGAATTAAATCATAAACTATTATGATTACATCAAAATGATAATTCCAAGAACCTATGTTTGCTTCAATCCAAAGATGGATCGAATAACCCGCAAACCTTGTTTGCTAGTTTTGGTACGACAAAACCATCAGGACGTTGTAAACATCCTCCTAAAGGTTTCCGTTTAAGGAAAGCGATTTTCCCGTTCAGCTGACATATTTCATAAATGAAACATGCAGCATTAGCAAGCATTATCCAAATGGATTTACCGTGGCAACAGGTAAAAGGTTGAATCGTAATCAACACAATGTTAATAACGATATCTTTCCGCTAAAAGCCTAGCTTTATACGTTGGTATGTTGCCTTCCATGTATGTCTTCCTTGAAGACTCATACAGTACCTATAGGCACAATGCCTTGCGGTACATCAACTAGTGTCCAAACATAGTTGGTATACATGGAATCCATTTCGGACTCATGACACTTTGCCATGATAGGGAGTCGATACCTTGTATCATTTCCTCATACGTAGTCAGTTGGTATACCTCAATGAGATTGACATCTTTATGAGGTGAGATCAGAAACCCTTACCCAGGATGTTCTCTGACTCTCTCCGACTTACGTGGTTCTTGTGTATTCGAAGATTAATGATATAGTTTCATCCTTGATGAACTATTTGTGTTCCATTAGAATCGGTGCCAGGAATAGTATTACTCTGATTTTCATCAAGTTTTACTATCCTCCCACTTACCACTGCATATCGGTATTCCTCTTAGGAAAACCGCATGGTGAGCAACAATTACATTATTCTCTCGTGAGTTGTATAAGTACTATACTTCGTTAGCCCTAGGATAACCTACAATTGGCACTTATCCAATTTGGGTTTTAGTTTGGTATCATCCAAACATATGCCTAGCATACCCAAATCTCCAGGAATGAGAAACCCAGTTTATTTCCTGTTTATATATAATATGAAGTCTGTCAAACAGATTTTTATGGAACCTTATTCAAAATAAGTTCTTGCACTGTTAATCTGTATCCGTTGAAGGAAATGGTAGCTCAGAGCGACTCATGATTAACCTTATCATGTCCAACAAAATTTGGTGAGTCAGTTCAGACACACCGTCAAACTGACGTGTTCCGGGAGGAGTCCTCATTTGGAAGAATACTTTACTCTTTCAAGTATATTAGAAACTTATTGCTTAAGTATTTTCCATTACGGTCTTACCATGACGGTATAATACTATAGCCGATCTGTTTGTCTATTTCGTGTCGAAACTTAAAAGTTTCCGATTTGTGTTTCAAAAGAAACACATAACCATAACGCGATGCCACATCCGTAAAGGTCACGAAATATTCATATCCACATCTAGCCTAGCTAGACATGGCCCACTTGCTTCACTATGAACTAGGGCTGATAGATCGGTGGCGTTTATACTTTTACCAAGTAAATAGTGTTATAGGCACTTTGCCCAATAAACTATATTCGTAGACTTTATTTGAATGGGATCAAATCAGTCCTAGTACCCACTCTTCGAAAGTGTGGATATACGATTCTTGTTTAATTGTGTCCCAGACAACAATGCCACAAATTAGTTTCTTCTGATCAAATCATTTTGAGCTATTTGTTTGTCATGTTATATATTTGGGATTTATTTATATTCAAAATATAAATTCTGTTATTCACATCTAATGTGTTTTATCTCAATATCATCTTTATATAATAAATCACTTTAGTGTTCTAGAATATAAAGGTCAATCCGCAACGGATTAAACACTGATATAGAGATAATGTCTCAAGTTAAACTAGTTACATTATAACAGTTTCCAAATTTAGGTACATTCCCGAAGGGTAGTTCCTAAACTTAGGTGTTTACGGTTAAAACAGCGACTTTCGTCTCGTTTCTTATTCACAGATAAATCTCAACTGAAGTCAGTATCCTGCTCATAGCAGATTCTGAACATCAGTATGTATTTATGTACCACACTAAGTATTTAAAATCCAATTTCAATACTAGTAGTGAACATAATCTTGACAAACATATTTGAAGTTAAAGCCTTGCCCGTTCTTCAATTCCTTCATGTCTGCATTGTCCAAACGGCAGTCACGCTTCCGCGATCCGTTTGCCACAATTTAGGCAGACATTTTGGGATATGTCATTTATCTTCCCAGAAGATTATAATGATTTTGCCTTTGCCCTTTTCACATTCCAGTAGCCTTTGGCCAAGCCTCGGGTTTCTAGAATATCGAAGTAAGGTGCGCCTTGTGCTAATTGCCTTATTGCAAACTTTGACTTTGTCTCCTTGAGAATAGTCATTAACTCTCCAAGAGTTAACTATTGCAATTTAGTACTTCTAAGATCTAAGAATAGATCTTTGAAGATCCTTCAATTTCAATATCATACTTTAAGGATCTAACCCTTAGTTCTGACAAAGAAATTAAGGAGTCTAATTAGCAAGCTTAATGGATTAAGCACTAAAGTTATCATCACATAAATCTTCCAAAGATTATGCTATACTATTTGCTTAACTCCGGGCTTAGGCATAATATGTTATTTTATCAAATAAAGTAACTTATTATTTTCCAGGACCATCCTGAAATTTTATTCCCAATTTGAAAGATTAAACAATTTAAATACATTTTCCCTAGGATTATGTTTTAAATATCAATCTTTCAATTTTATCTTGATTTTAATAGTCCAACTATTTAATCAACGATTTAGGTACTATTTATTATAATGATTATTATAATCCAATTATAAAATCAACTATAAATGAATAGTTTGAATACAGTCCAACTGTTTATTTAAAACAATAATTTAAATATTAGTCCAACTAACATTTAATTTATTTGACGAATGTTATTTGTTTGAGCGCGTATGGCAAGTAATTAAATGAATATTGCAAATTCAATTCTTGCCTCCCACTATTTTTCGGCGAGCCTCTAACCCTCTGTCAAGTACTCGGGAAACCGTGTTTCCTAGTGGGCTAGGATCCCGTTAAATATCACACAATCTTGACTTTGGCCAACAAATTGTATGATAATTAACTAGGTAGATCTCTAAGATCAATTGGATCCAATCCAATTCCTAGATCCAGTAGGGGGACTTCCAAGTCCGAAACATATATCTTATATATGCCAATACATCCAATGTATTACCTAACCTTTTTCCTCTGAATCAACTAAGCATTGGCTTTGGCACAACAAACTTAGTGATCCCAGTTAAGCGGAACCCATTGACCATGGAAAGCTTCGTAATCAATGTCGATGGACAAGAAGTGGTCTTGACTTTGTCCAGCAAACCACAACTTTGACAAGACACCAATATGGAACAAAGCTCTCGTGATTCAAACACATCTTCGACGGACAAAGGTCATGGTGATTTTGTTTTTTAAATCTTTGGATGTGTTTAAATACATGGGATATATTGATTTGTAATTTAATTGGATTGAAATCAAAATCGGTTTTAAAAATCCCTAATTGTCGTGACCATATAAGCATGTTGGGATTGATTTTGCTTCAATTTGTGTTGGACATAAGTTGATTAATTAAAGCATGATTAATTAGTGTAATTGGTGTTTTGGAAATATTAATTTAACTAATTAATTATGGCTATACACTTTAATTAATTAAATTGTGAAATTTGAATATTAGAATTTAATTAATTGGGCTTAATTTGGAATTGTGCTAAAAATGTTGTATTTGGGCTTAATGGGCTAGGTTGGGCCAAGTATGGTTTAGGATAATTGGTTGGATCCAATTGGGCATAAAACCATTTCCATAAAGTCCAAATATAATAAATGGGCCTTTAAAATTTAATTGGGCCTAATGGGCCAAAATTAATTTTGTGGCAAATCGTGATTCCTTATTGGGCTTTGGTTGCCAAAGTCCATGCCTTATGAATTAATTAAAAGCCCATTGGACTTAATTAAATTAACATTGGATGTTAATGGGCTTTGAGACCATTAAGATTAGATTTAGAATCTAAGTCGCAAAGGCACATTAAAAGTGTAATTATTTAATTTGGAATTAAATAAAGAATTAGTATTGAATACAAATTAAATTGGATTTAATATTTTAGTTTGATATAATTCGAGAATTCGTACTTTGAGTACTTATTCTTAAACGAGTTGGACTCGCGCAAATCAAATCGTTGTTTGAACATTGGATGATCATTAATCAAAGATTAATTAATTGGATTAGATTGATTGATAACATGCTTGTGTGAATACATGGATATGATGTATGAATAATGTATATCGGATGAATATTAGATGGGTGAGGGTAATTTTGAAAATTGTTGTAATAAATTTAGAATTTATTAAATTGGACCTGCCTGTCCAGCCTATTACCTCTTGACTCTTTGTATTTCTCTTCTTACCTATTCCCCTCAATGTAAATGAGGTTTCTTTAGAAGTGTTATGTAATTGGGTAGAAGTAAAAATAGTGCTAGCCGGAAGAGGAAATTGAGTGATTTGTTCTAGGAACAATTTGTGAGATATTCATCCGCATATCATTATTAATTTATTTACCTCGCCTTATTATGCTTAAGGGTGTATGATGAGACCTAATCAAAGATAATTAATTGGTTGCCAATTACGCGAAAAACCCTCAACAAATATTAATCGTTTTTCCTTCCATTGAGTGATTCTTTCTCAAGATCCAAGATTAGCACTGGTTTGTTGGCCAAAGTCAAGACCCTTGTCCATCGCGGATGTGTTTGAATCATGAAGGCTTTGTTATATATCGCATGTCTTGTCCAAGTTGTGATTTATTGGCCAAAGTCAAGATCACTTCTTGTCCATCAACATCGATTACGAAGCTTTCCAAAGTCAATGGGTCCTGCTTAACTGGAATCATTAAGCTTGTTGTGCCAAAGCCAAGGCTTAGTTGATTCAGAGGAAAAAAGGTTAGGGAATATATTGGCATATATTAGATATATATTTCGGACTTGGATGTCCACCTACTGGATATAGGAATTGGACGAAATCCAATTGATCTTAGAGATCTACCTAGTTAAGTTTCATACAACTTGTTGGCCAAAGTCAAGGTGTGTGCTATTTAACGGGATTCTAGCCCACTAGGAAACTAGGTTTCCCGAGTACTCCACAAAGGGTTAGAGGCTCGCCGAAAAATAGTGGGAGGCAAGTATTAAATTTGCAATTTCGTTTAGATACTTGCCAATACGTGCTCATTTCATTTTTCGTCATTATTTTTTAATAAATATATTAGTTGGACTAATATTTAATTGTTGTTTTAAATAAACAGTTGGACTGTATTCAAACTACTTCATTTATAGTTGATTATATAATTGGATTATAGTAATCAATATATTTGAATTTAATCAATCAAATTATAGTTGATTATATAGTTAGATTATAGTAATCATTATATTCAATTGTACCTGAAATCGTTGATTGGATAGTTGGACTATTGGAATCAAGATAACTGAAAGATTAGCGTTTAGAACATAATCCTGGGTGAAAATGTCTTTAAACGGCTTTAATTTTCAGATTGGGAATAGAACCTCAGGATAGTCCTATGAACTAAGAAGTTATTTTATTTGATAGAGTGACATCTCGGGCCTGAGCCCGGAGTTGAACAAATAGTGGAGCATGAGTTTTGGAAGACTCATGGCGATGATAGCTTTAGTGCTCAATCCTTTATGCTTGATGCAATGAAACTTTAATTTTGTCGTCAAAACCAAGGATTAGATCCTTGTACCATGATGATGAAATTAAAGATCTTGATAGATATAATCTTAAATCTTAGAAGTACGAATTGCAAAAGATGCTATTTCGCTCGCGTATGTCAGAGGGTACATCTGTCGAGCACTAGGTGTCGCAGATGATTGCTGACATCGATCAGCTAGGTTAGATGGGCATTACCTACGTGGCCTAGACTACCAAAGATTTGATCTTATAGTCTCTACCTGAAAGCTGGGGCATGTTCATTATGAACCAAGAGTAAACTCTTGGAGAGTTGATGGCTATGCTCAAGGAGGCAGAGCCAGATCTTCTAAAAGAGGGCAAAGGCAAAATCGCCACAGTCTTCCAGGAAGACAAATGACATATCCCAAGATGTCTACCTAAACTGTGGCAAACGGGGTAAATGGATGTGTGACTGCCGTAAGGACAAGGCAGACATGAAGGAAGTGAAGGCGGGGCAAGGCTCCGGCTTCAAGTATGTTTGTCATAAACATGTTCACTACTGGTTTTAAAATTAGATTTTAGATACCGGAAGTGGTACATAAGCATATATACTGATGTGCGGGATCTGCTGATTAGCAGGAGACTGACTTCAGTTGAGATTTACCTGCGAGTCAGAAACGGGACGAGAGTCGCTGTTTTAACTGTAGAAACCTAAGTTTAGGAACTACCCTTTGGGCATGTACTTAAATTAGGAAATTGTTATAATGTACCTAGTTTGACTAGAAACATTATCTTTATATCTAAGTTTAACCCGTTGCGGGTATACCTTTATATTCTAGAGCACTAAGTGTTTTGTTTATAAAGATGATATCGAGATAAACACATTAGAAGTGAATAACAGTATTTATATTTTGAATATAAACAAATCTCAAACATATAATATGACAAACAAATAGCTCAAACTGAATTAATCAGTTGAGACTTAAAAGTGGCATTGTTGTCTGGGACACATTAAACAAGACTCGTATATCCATACTTTCGAAGAGTGGGTACTAGGACAGATTTGATTCTAATTCAAATAATGTCTACGAATCTAGTTTTATTAGGCAAAGTGCCTAAAATACCTTTTACTTGGTAAAAGTGTAAGTGCCACCGATCTGTTAGCCCTTGTTCATAGTGACGTAAGTGGGCCCATATCTAGCTAGGCTAGAGGTGGATATGAATACTTCGTAACCTTTACGGATTTGGCATCGCGTTATGGTTATGTGTTTCTTTTGAAACACGAATCGAAAAATTTTGATAAATTCAAAGAGTTTCGACACGAAGTAGACAGACAGACCGGCTAAAGTATTAAACTGTCACGGTTAGACCATGGTGGAAAATACTTAAGCAATAAGTTTCTCGATTATTTGAAAGAGTATGGTATTCTTTCATAGTGGACTCCTCCCAGAACACCTCAATTTGACGATGTGTCCGAACAGAGAAACCGAATTTTGTTGGACATGATAAGGTTAATGATGAGTCGCTCTGAGCTACCATTTTCCTTCTGAGGATACACATTAAACAGTGCAATACTTATTTTGAATAAGGTTCCATGAAAAATCTATTAGACAGACTTCATATTAGATATGAACAGGAGAGAAACCGGGTTTTCTCATTCCTGAAGATTTGGGATTGCTGGGCATATGTTTGGATGATACCAAACTAGAACTCAAATCGGATAAGTGCATATTTGTAGGTTGTCATAGGGAAACCAAAGTATAGTACTTATACAACTCACAAGAGAACAATGTAATTGTTGATCTCCATGTGGTTTTCCTAAGAGGAATACCTATATGCAGTGGTAAGTTGGAGGAAAGTAAAACTCGATGAAAATCGGAGTAATACTGTTCCAGGCACCGATTCTTTAACGGAACACAAACAGTTCATCAGGGATGAAACTATACCAATAATCTTCGAATACACAAGAACCGCGTAGGTCAGAGAGAGTCAGAAAACAACCTGGGAGGTATGGGTTTCTGATCTCACCTCATGAAGATGTCAATCTTATTGAGGAATACACGTATGAGGAAGAGATACAAAGTATCGACTCCCTATTATGGCAAAGTGCCATGATGTCCGAAATGAATTCCATGTATACCAACCATGTTTGGATACTGGTTGATGTACCGGAAGGCATTGTGTCTATTGGTACTATATGAGTCTTCAAGGAAGACATACATGGATGGCAACGTATAAATGTACACAGCTAGGCTTTTACAGAAAAGGTATTGTCATCAACATAGTGTCGATTATGACGAAACCTTTTATCCATTGCCATGATTAAATTCATTTGGATAATGCTTGCTAATGCTGCGTATTTCATTTATGAAATATGGCAGCTGAACATCAAAACCGCTTTCCTTCAACGGAAACCTTTTGGAGGATGTTTATAAACATCCTGACGATTTTGTCATACCGAAACATGCAAACAATGTTTGCAAGTTAAATTGATCCATTTATGGATTGAAGCAAGCATCGTGTTCTTGGAACCAACGTTTTGATAAGATCATAATGGTATATGATTTAATTCAAAACGAAGATAATTCTTGTGTATATAAGGAGGTTAGTGGGAGCGCACTGAAAGTGATTGTCCTATATAGTGATGATATATCATTTCTTGGAAATGACATTCCCATAATACAATCGGTGAAAGCTTGCCTTTCATGAAAATTCTCCATATAATACTTGGGAGATGCAACCTTTATTCTAGGAATAAGGATCTACTGGATAGATCTAAAAGTTGTTGGCACTCTCCGAGAACTCGTACATTGAAAAGATGTACGCGACCTGGTGTCTCATATGCTTTGAGCATATGGAGTCACAATCAGGTCGATCTAGGTGATAGTCACTGGATTGATGTTAAGAACATCCTTGAGTATCTTATATGAACTAAGGATGCGTTCTTAATTTATAGAGAATGAGAACTTGAAGTGACTGGGTTCACCGCTGCAAGTTTCCAAACTGACACATACGACTGTAAGTCGTCATAAGGGTACTATATAGTTTGAATAACGGAACAGTGAGCTGGAAATATTCCAAGCAAGATACCGTTACCGAATAAACAACAAAAGTGGAATATTGTTGCAGCTGGGGCAGCAAAAGAAGCAATTTTGGATCTTTGAAATTCCTAATTAGATTAAGAGTAGTTCTGTTAGCAGCTGAGCTAGGCTACAGCACTGGCTAAAGAATTAATTTTCTCATCAATGATACAAATATGTACTTCAATTATTTCATCTGATTCGTCGTATCATACATCATGGCGATGTGACGATCGCACAAATCGCATCAGATGATAACCTTTAAAATCCGCTGACGAAAGTTATTTCTCAGCAGAATTTTGAGCGACCCGTACATACTTTAGGTGTAGGACACTTGAGTGATTGGCTATATTCCAAGTGGGAGATTGTTGGACAATTATGACCCATAGCATCACTATTTGTATAGAACATGGTGTTGTTGTACAAATTAACTATGTGACAAAGGAAATTGCTCTTTTATCATTTGTAATTAGATTACCGGGATATATAAATGATAAAAGTCCTTATGATTAGTTCCGGATTGAGATGATATGAGACAGTATCAATCCACCAAGGTTTAATCATTAAATATCCATAGTCGTCGTATTATCGAGACTGGACATCGATAATACGGAATAGACTAGTATTGAACTTGTGCGCGTTGTGGGAGCATAACGGCATAGTTCTCATATATTTAAGTATTGGATACTTATGCAAGTGTGCTAGGAGGTTGTGTTTATCGATGGTACGAGAACAGCTTCGCTCTGGATAGACCCATCGGAATCCCATTGGTAGTATGACTATGTGTATGGGAATCCGAATCAGGGTAGGTGTATTTGGTCTTAACCTGAGACTTGCATCACTAATACTTGCGACAATCAATATACTTTGGTTTTGGTCGTCCGGGGCTTTAACATGTTCTGTGAACTCCTCTTCTGGGTATACTGAGAATCGTAGTGTATTGGGTGTGATGTCAAGATGGAAGTATCACTCCAGTCATATGGAGATGAGGATCACGCACGATACGGAACTAGTACTCTTTAGTACTGCAGTCATCGGGATAATATGACTAGGTCATGATTATCCGATTATAGAGACTACTTACCAAAGATCCGATATATGCTTCGTACGGGGCAGACACAATTCCAGCCCCAGGCCTAGCATGTGACATTCGATACTGGATCGCAATACGCAATACTACATATACTACGCCTGACACAGATTACATATTCCATAAAAGAATATTTCTTGAGAATTGGGTAGGCACGGTGCTTTGCTAGAAGCTAACCATGTCTTATAAATCGGTAAGAACGTGGTACTAGGTACGCACATATTCGGATACTCTGATGACAAGATTTACTGCCAACATATCCAGGGATCTCATGGGTCACTTCCCGAACATTCACCGATGACGTATGACTCGAACATTATTAATCTGGGATTAATTGGAAGAGAGAAAAAATTAATCTAGGATTAATTACGGAGAATTTTATCTGGGATAAAATTCAATTAAATGAGAGAGAACGATTAATTTGGAATTAATCGATTAAAATAATATATTCGATATATTAAATGAAATTAGATTTCATAACGGAATTAAAAATGGATTTTAATTCGGGCAAACGAATTAGTTTAGAATTAATTCGCGAGCGACGTGAATAGTAATTTTACTAGGCATAATTATTTAATTACGTCGCAACGGAAAATTCATTAATTTGGAATTAACGAACCCGAGCCCGGAAAGTGTTTGCGGGCCCACTCGGATTTTGAATTTAAGTGGGGCCCACAAGTCACATCAACTAGTCAACTTTGTTACTTTATGATGATAGAAGTTGGTGGTTGCTTATTTTACACTCTTTGTCATTTGGAATGACTAATACCAAAAGTTTGGTTTTGGTATATGATAATTGATTTTTTTAAAAAAATCAAATACAACAACTTCATCACTCTCTCTCTCCCTCACGGCATTGCTCCATTTTTCTCTCTAAAATTTGGCTTGGCCGAATTCAAGAACAATGAGTCATTCAAAGGTGTTAGGGAAACATATCCATGAGTTTGGAATTCAAGGACAAGCTTGGAAGCTCAACATACATCAAATGAGAAGCTTGGAGCAACTTCAATGGAGGCAAATTTTGTTATCTCCTACATCCACTTAGCAGATCAAAGTGAGTATTTTTCGCCATCTTACTTTGTTGATTCACACATTTCATATGCTTAATTGATCTTGGTTTGACCTAGAAAACCCAACATTATCAACTATGATAATCAAGTGTTATTGGATAACATTGATTATTTACTTTGACCTAATTGGATTAATTTAATAATTACACAGGGGCTTAATAGTAAAATCATAATTATCTCTACCATTTGAGGATATTATGGTAATTGTAAGTATGTAATAATAGGTGGTTTTGGCTTGATTTAATTGGATTAAATCAAAGTGGAAAACATTTAACTAATCTATTTCCTAATCATTAGCTTGATTTAATTTGATTAAATCAAAGTGGTAGACAATGGAGATTAGTCACACCTAATTATACATATTTGGAAAAATTATATTAAGCCCATCTAAAAGTTTTACCTAAGTTTTGATATAAATAGCAAGCTTTAGAAAGGTTTTAATTAGGGGTGAGCATCGGTTCCGGTTCTACCCGGAACCGATTGGAACCGGACCGATTTTCCGGGTTTGGAACCAGAACTGGTTGTAATCGGGTAGGTTCCGGTTCCAAATATGAAGGAACAGATTTTATCCGGGTAGGTTCTGGTTCCAAAATGGTCGGAACCGGAACCGGACCATGGAACCTGTTTATATGAACATAAATTTTAAACATTTGGCGTTCATTATTTAATTGTACAAATTTTAAAGAGTCGCAGTTCATATAGCAATATTTTAGTGCTTCTATCAAGTATATATAGAATGTATGTGTGTTTGTGTTAAACAGAGACGCTTAAAATTAGAAAATGGGCCCATTGAAAACAGAAAGCTGCTATAATTTAAAACTACCATAACTAGGGGAAAAATAATCAATCAATAAACAAAATTTTCCTTTACTCCATTTTGTTTTGCCACAATTTTGTTTTAACAAAAAAAGCATCTTCTTAATCTAATTCGAAATATTCCAGCACAGCAGAATTCGACTCTAAAACTATATGTATTTATTTTTTATCTTTTCATTTTCCTTCCATTTTCCCAGCAACATAAGTATAATGAAAATCTATATATAACTAATAATATCAATAATCAAATATTTTGAAAGAAAATAGTGGGCTATTGTATAACCTTTCGTTCTTGAGCTTCCGCACTCCGATTTGGTCCCTGTTTTTTCCTACGTACTCATATCGGAATGTAGTTTTCATTAAAATATTTTAAAATAGGGTAATTCGGAACCGGACCGGAACCGGATTGGAACCAAATAATAGGGTACCCTGTTTAATTGGGTAGGTTCCGGTTCCACTTAGTGCGGAACCGAATTTTTCCGGGTATGTTCCGGTTCTATGCGGAACCGGAACCGAAAACGATTTTGCTCACCCCTAGTTTTAATTACAAGTACAAATACAAGTAAATTCTTAGAAAGATTAGCCTAAGTTAGAGAAGTATTTTGAGAAGCTTGTGAGGTCTCTACAATATTTCATTTAGGAGAAATCATGATTGGATCTTGAAATGAAGCTTGGTAATATTGGTATCAAGGTTGGATCTTGAAGTCAAGCTTACACACCTTAGCGGTTCTCCAACCATTTCAACAAAGGAGAAGTAGATTGGATCTTGCATCAAGCTTACTAAGGTAATGTTTGATCTTCTCCTAACCTATGTTATTTTATGTATTATATGCATGATCACATAGCTTAATTTCTTCAACTCTCTGGAAAATTTTCAGAGAGCTAAAGCTTTCTTTTGAAATGAAAACGAAGAAAAAAAAAAGACAGACCTGTGCGCACACAGTGCGTCCGTGCACTGTAGCGGCACAGTTCGCGCTAAGCATTGATTTTGTTTTCTCTCGTTCTGGAGCTTCCGGATTCCGATTCAGTCCCGATTTTTTCCTATACACGCTTAATGGAATATATTATTTTATTAAATAATTTAAAATTACACCCATACTTGATATCCATGGGTTAGACCCACTTCCGCTCCTTGAGGCATCGATCCGACCCAATGGGTTCCATAACTTCCCCAACAACTCCGACCCCATGCAACCTCACATAATAAGACCTCGGTGGGATGTACCTGATCCCGAGCCAATATAATCACTTGGCCACAAAGGAAAGTTCTCTATTTGTGCCATTCAAATATGGCCATGGGGGAGAAACTCTGAAACCATGCCAATAATCATAATAAGGCCTCGGTGGGACTGTTCCCAGCCCCGAGCCTAATAAAGTCACTTGGCCACAAGGGAATGTTCCCTCATTGTGCCATTCAAACATAACCATGGGGGAGAAACTCCAACCCCATGGCAACAATCATAATAAGGCCTCGGTGGGACGTAACCAACCCCGAGCCTAATAATGTCACTTGGCCACAAGGGAATGTTCCCTCCTTAAGCCATTCAAAAATGGCCATGGAACCTGCTGGTAATGAATGTAACCAAGCCTTAGCTCTGTCTTTCAAAGAATATGGGAACACACGCAGTCTCATTGCTTCTTCTGCCGCTCGGTTGTAATTAAATGTGTCACAAACTTCCAAGAAGTTGCTAGCGTGGTCATTAGGATCTTCAGTTGCATTCCCCCCAAAATGAACTAACCGTTGTATCATCTGAATGCATGTTTTGATGTCACACGTATTTGCTGGTAAGAGAGGAAGTACAATACATGAAATGAAGCCGTCAACCACCGGAATAGTTCTATTTCGAATGGGAATTAGTGGTGCAACTTACAACGGTTCAGTTTCCATATTGATCAGTGCTTCTTGGCCTTCTCGCCTTTCCCTTCTCAATTGGCTGATTGTTCTTTCAATTTCTGGGTCAAGTGGACGGATTTCAAAGCTTTTAGTTCGTCTCATGTAGTGTCTGAGAACCTGAAACACAAATAAACAAAAATAATAAATGAAAACAAATTAGACACAAGTAAAAGTATCTAACCCCAAAATTAATAATGAAAGATAAATAAGCCCCCGGCAACGGCGCCAAAAACTTGATCGGTAAAATCACACACGTAACGCAAGTGCACGTATCGCTCAAGTAGTATAAAATGTATCGATTCCATGAGGACTTAATACCTTAGCTATCAATTTATGAAGTTAAATATTTACGAGTACCTAATAGATTGGTTTGTTGATTAGATGGTGATTTTAAACTAAAACAAGTAAATAAAATAGTGTGAATGTAGATGAAAGGAAAATTCAATATTATTAAACTATCTATGGTTGTGAATCCTTCCAATATCTTTTAAACATGAAGTGGTTATCTCATGTTTGTGCAATATATCAATTTATTAACCTGGAACACGAAATTATGCAAAAGCCTCTGTCGATGGTCAGATGCAAACACCCAAATAACCCAATTAATCATATGTATATGTTAACCAAGTTACCTGAATTTATTAAGACTAAGTTCCAATTGTGGCTACCCCCGCCCGACATGTATTTGTCTATCCTGGAAGGAAATCTATTAAGGAGTATCTAATCCTTAAGGGAGATCATGGGCTATTAAGTCTAAGGCTGAAACCTAAAATCACTTCGTCAAGTTCATTTTAAGTTTGCCACATCAATCTTATTAATGGCCAGTTAACAAGAAGCATTAAGCTTAAGACTGAATAAATAAACCTTTATATTACCCAAGACACAAAATAGTTTACCACATCAATCTTATTAATGGCCAGTTAACAAGAAGCATTAAGCTTAAGACTGAATAAATAAACCTTTATATTACCCAAGACACAAAATAACCCCTTATAAACCAGTGATATTAGAATTCATCACAACCCTAGATATGGTATTTAGTTACAACACATATCGAGAACTAGTAAAGATATAAATAAAGTAAATGACATAAAGTAAAGCTTGGAAATTAAAAAGGTAAATAAAGTGATAAAGAAAATGTTGGGGTTAGTGGATCCAATTTTATTACTTCTATTTTAGATATCTCCCTTATTATAATATATAAACTTTTCATGACATTACCAACCGATCATATAGGCGGTATCCTGATTAAGTCAGATTTATAATTAATTCCAACAGACCATAAAGGCGGTATCCAAATTAGACCATAAAGGCGGTATCTCATTAAGTCAGGTTTTAAATAGTTTATAGATTATAATTATGGGAGATTAATCTAAATATTAGTAATAAAAGCTTTACCCTTCACCCCAGCAGAGGGGAGTTACATCATCATACTGAAAAGTAAAAATAAAGACTGAAAAGTAAAGTAAAGAAAGAACTATTTCATAAAATAAAAAATTAAATACAGAAAGCTGTAAATAAACAAACAAGATACAATTTTCTTAGTATTCTTAAGGAAATCCCCAGAAGAAGGTATGAAATGAAATGGCTTGGTATTTATAGGTAAAATTTTACCTTCACCAATTTCTCCACTAATTTCTCCACCAAACATGGCACCAAATCCTCCACCAAACATGCAAGCATGTTTGGTGGAAGTTTTACAATTATCATTTTTTATTTTATTTTATTTTATTTTATTTGTTTTTGTTTTGAAAATGACTTTAATAATTACACATAACACACTTACGGATGTTTTATCAATTTCGGTCATTAAAACTTCAGACTTCGAAATTATTATGAACTTCAAAATTGTAGATCTTTGAGGCTTCTTTAATCTGAAACTTGAATCACCTCAATCCGATATTGGCGTAGAAAGTTATGGCCAACATACGAAAATAGCGCAAAGTTGAAATTTCTGAAATTGTACTTCGTTAGAACGCCATTTCAAGTTTCTAACCTTCCAAAATCCAAATATCAAGTCCAGTTTTCATTCTGATTGATTCCATTGAGTCCCGACTTTATTTTATCTACAAAATAAACTAAAACACATCAAAACGTTCATAAAACCCGAGAAACTATACAAAATATTAAGTAAAATGGGCGATAAATAGTGATATATTTTCCGCTCATCAAACATCCAGCCATCCTTTTGGACACCAGTAACGGCGTCCCACACCGAGTCATTGAGAAAAACAAAAACAAAAATAAAAGACAACGAGGGCGACATATCACACACTGCATACCGACCCAAAATTAGCGAAGGAATTAAGGTAGCGTCATGCCCCTCGTTTCCCAAAATAATATTTTTGAACCTTATAGTCCAATATTCCGGCGAACTGAGCTACGGATCGAGGGGGCGGCCAACGCCATAAAACTTTTTCTCATGCTAGGCAAATCCCGAGTCTGCAAACACCATGGAGGCCTTCTAGCCTTCCACTTTCTATGCTCCTATGGATCTAAAATGGGATGGCTAATGCCACGGGGGCATTTCACTTCCTCGTGCTAGCATATCCTGATGCTACAAAAGCCACGGAGGCGCATGGGCCATCCCCGTGCTATGCACCTCTAACACTTGGCGGCAAACACCATGGGGGAATTATTAATCCCCATACTATGCGAACCCGAAGGTATCGTAGTACCACAGATGTCTTCAATCCATGCATGCTATGATTACCTTGAGGCACCAAACGCCACACAGGTCTTCATGACATATCCCTTAAAGTTGGAAGTCATTGGATAGTGACGCTTCAGTCCGGGGGTTTGATAATGACACATGGGATTGACATGCCACGGGGGCGCACTTTTACCACCTACCTTGCACCCATTTACGCACCCTAATCACTAGTATTTCACAAGAATATTGAACACATCTTTCCCATCCAAATAACAAGCAAACATAGATGAACAAGTTTTTATTTAAAAAGGAAAAGGCTTATTTATATTCTTGGGATGTAATGCCCATCTTACAACTCTTTGAGGGTCATTCTAAAATAGGCTCTATTGGTAATATCCCATCAGTATCTTTGCATTCCAAGGTTTATTGAGCTGGGACAATCCAGTTGCTCCAAGTGATTTGTATCCGACCAGATGACTTCAGTAATTTTATATGGTCCTTCCTATTTGGCTCTCAATGAGCCCTTATCTGGTCTTCTTGTATTCAGGGTCACTCACCTTAGGGCCAAGTCACTGTTGGACAATTATGACCCATAGCATCACTATTTGTAAAAGACATGGTGTTTTTGTACAAATTAACTATGTGACAAATGAAATTGATCTTTTATCAGTTTGTAATTGGATTACTTAGATATATAAATGATAAAAGTCCATATGATTAGTACCAGATTAATAAGATATGAGACAATATTAATCCACGAAAGGTTTAATCATTAAATATCCCTAGTCGTAGTATTATCGAGACTGGACATCGATAATGCGAAATAGACTAGTATTACACTTGTGCGCGGTATGTAAGCTTAACGGCATAGTTCTTATATATATTTAAGTATTGGATACTTATGCAAGTGTGATAGGAGGTTCTGTTAGCCGTTGGACCGGGAACAGCTTCGCTCTGGATAAACCCCTCGAAATCCCATTGGTAGTATGACTATGTGTCTATGGGAATCCGAATCAGGGTAGGTGTATGTGGTTTTAACCTGAGACTTGCATCGCTAATACTTGCGACAATCAGTATACTTTGGTTTTGGTCATCCGGAGCTTTAACAGGTTATGTGTACGCCTCTTCTGGGTATACTGATAATCGTAGTGTGTTGTGTGTGATGTCAAGATGGAAGTAGCACTTCAGTCATATGGAGATGATGATCACGCAGGGATACAGAACTAGTACTCTTAAATGATGTAGCTATCGAGATAGTATGACTAGGTCATGATTATCCGATTACAGAGACTAATTGCTAGTGATCCGATATATACTTCGTACGGGGCAGACATAATTCCAGCCCTAGGCCTAGCATGTGACATCCGATACTGGATTGTAATATGCAATACACTGTATACTACTCCTGATAAAGATTATATATTCCTCGTTAAATATTTCTGGAGAATTGGGTAGGCACAGTGCTTTGCTAGAAGCCAACCATTTCTTGTAAATCGGTAAGAACATGTTACCGGGTACGCACGTGTTCGGATAGTCCGATGACCATATTTACTGTCAACATATCCAGAGATCTCTTGGGTCACTTCCCAAATATTCACCGATGATATTTGACTGGAATAGAATTAATTTGGGATTAATTATGAGAGAGAAAATTAATCTGGGATTAATTACGGTAATGATTAATCTGGGATTAATTATCAGAGAGAAAAAATTAATTTGGGATTAATTACGTCATGAATTAATCTGGGATTAATTCGTGAAGAAGAGAGAACGCGATTAATTTGGAATTAATCGGTAAAATAAATTTAATAGTTAAATTAGATTTTTCTATTTAATTTATTTATTGGGCTGTAATAATATATCGGATATATTAATTGAAATTGGATTTCAATATGGAATTAAAATTGGATTTTAATTCAAGCGAACGAATTAATTTGGAATTAATTCGTAAGCGACTTTCGTAATAATTTTGCTAGGCATTATTATTTAATTAAATTAGATTTAATTATTTAGCGATGGAAAATTTGTTTAATCGGATTAAACGAAATCGGACCCAAAGTGTGTTGTGTAAGCCAACTTGAATTTGGAATTCAAAATTGGGCGGGACCCACAACTCACATCACATGTCAAATTGTGATGGTGGTAGTTGGCAATAGTGATTAGATTATTTAAAACACACAACACAAAAGTCAAGACAACTATTCACCAGCTTCTCTCTTCTCCCTTCAATGGCTGAATTCCACTCTTCTTTTTCTTTGAATTTTGTTGCAAAATTCATCTTTGCTAGCACATATAGAGTCAATTTAAGGTGATAGGGAAACCCTTGAGTTTGGAATTCGATTTTAAAGCTTGGAGCTTCTACATCTATGGAATTTTTGAAATCCTAAAACGATCAATGTAAGTTACTCCGCAAACTTTCTTGATTAATTCACACTAGAATCACGTTTAGAGATCCCGTGGCATGTGTAGGACACTAACAATTGTATCAGACCCATCTAAACTTGATTTTAAATTCTAGGGTTCATAACTTTAATTTGGGGCTTTTATGCTTGGAGTGTGAAAATTCAAAATTGTTTGTTTGGTTGTGATTAGATGATGATCAATTGGATTTGTGCATCATTAGATTTGAGAAATTGATTGGATCAAAAATTTCCCGAAAATCTATGTCATGGCCGAATGTAGCCCTAGAAAGTTCATGGTGATTTTTTGAATTTGACAATTGGATATGTTAATAGGCATGAAAGGGAATGTTAATTGTTGATTTAATTGGATTGAAATCAAAATTGGATGTTAATTTCATGTATTGCCGTGAGCTTGAGCATGTTGGAATGAGTTGTTTTTGCTTCAATTTCTGTTGGACATGAATTGGGTAATGAAGCATGATTAATTAGTTTAATTGATATCTTGGAAATATTAGTTTAATTAATTAATTATGGCAATTACACTTTAATTAAATTACTATGATATTTGGAATATTATGTTAATAATAAATTAGTCTTTAAATTGGATTGGGCTAATTTGTTGTATTTGGGCTTAATGGGCTTGGTTGGGCCAATTTTGGTTTTGGACAATTGGGTTGGATCCAATTGGGCCTAAAACCATTTTCTATAAAGTCCAAATATGACTATTGGGCCTTTAAAAATTTAATTGGTCCTAATGGGCCAAAATTGATTTTTGGGCAAATGGTGATTCCTAATTGGGCCTTGGCTTTTGGGTTGGATCTATAATGGCCAAAGCCCATGCCTAAAGAATTAATTGAAATCCCATTGGACTTTAATTGAATAGTATTGGATGCTAATTAGGCCTTTGAGACCCATTAAGATTGGATTTGGAATCCAAGTCTAAAAGGCACCATTAAAAGTGTAATTATTTAATTTGGAATTAAAAATGAATTAGTACTGGATACAATTTAAATTGGATTTAAAATTATAGTTCGATATAATTCAAGAATACGTAATTTGAGTATTTATTCTTAAATGAGTTGGACTTGCGCAAATCAAATCGTTGTTTGAATATTGGATGGTCATTAATCAAAGATTAATTAATTGGATTAGATTGATTGACATCATGCTTTGTGTGAATACTTGGATGTATTTGAATGAATAATGTATATCGGATGGATATTAGAAGGGTGGGGGCAATTTTGGAAATTATTGTAATAAATTTAGAATTTATTAAATTGGACCTGCGTGTCCAGCCTATTATCTCTTTATTCTTTGTATTTCTCTTCTCACCAAATCCCTCAATGCAAATGAGGTTTCTTTATATATTATGTAATTGGGTAGAAGAATGTAAAGTGCTAGTGGGAGAGAGGAAAGAGAGTAATTTGTTCTAGGAACATATTGTATTAAATATTCATCTGCATATCATTATTAATTTTATTCGCGCCTTATTATTCTTTTAGAATGCATGTTTAAGGGTGTATGATAAGACCTAATCAAAGATAATAAATTGGTTGCCAATTTACGCGAAAACCCTCATTAAATATTAAGTGTTTTCCTTCCATTGAGTGGTTCTCTCTCAAGATCCATGATTGGCATTGGTTTGTTGGCCAAAGTCAAGATCATTGTCCATCGCGGATGTGTTTGAACCATGAAAGCTTTGTTACATATCGCATGTCTTGGGAAGTTGTGATTTGTTGGCCAAAGTCAAGGTCACTTCTGTATATCGACGTGGATTACAAAGTTTTCCCACTATCAATGGGTCACGCTTAACCGGAATCATTAAGTTTGTTGAGCCAAAGTCAAGGCTTAGTTGATTCAGAGGAAAAGGTTAGGAAATATATATTGGTTATACAATTTGGACTTGAAGGTCCACCTACCGGATCTAGGAATTAGATGGGATCCAATTGATCTTAGAGATCTACCTAGTTAAGTTTCATACAGCTTGTTGGCCAAAGTCAAGGTTGTGTGTTATTTAACGGGATCCTAGCCCACTAGGAAATTGGGTTTCCCGAGTACTCCACAGAAGGTTAGAGGCTCGCCAAAAAATATTGGGAGGCCAGTATTAAATTTGTAATTTCGTTTAATATTTGCTTACACGCGCTCTTTTATTTTATTTATCGTTGTTATAAATATATATTAGTTGGACTAATATCTTTTATTGCTTTCATTGAATAGTTGGACTGTTTTTACACTACTCCACTTGTAGTTGGTTATATAGTTGGACTATAGTAACCATTACATTTTGATTATACCAGAAATCATTGATTGGATAGTTGGACTATTGCAATCAAGATGGATGGAAAGATTAGCGTTAGGGACATCATCATGGGCGATAATGTCTTTAACGGCTCCAATTTTCCAGATTGGGAGATGAATCTCAGGATAGTCCTGGGAGCTGAGAAGTTACTCTATGTCATAGAGAAATCTCTCGGGCCTGAGCCTGGAGTTGAGCAAATAGTAGAGCATGAGCTTTGGAAGACTCATCGTGATGATAACTTTAGTGTTCAATCCGTCATGCTTGCCGCAATGACTCCTCAATTTCTTCGTCAGAACAAAGGATTGGATCCTTATAGTATGATGTTGAAATTGAAGGATCTTCACAGATCTAACCTTAGATCATAGAAGTATGAATTGCAAAATAAGCTCTTTTGCTCGCGTATGTCAGAGGGTAAGTCTGTCGAGCACTATGTGTCGCAGATGATTGCTGACATCGAACAGCTAGGTCAGATGGGCATAACTTTCGAGGCCGAGACTTCCATAGATTTGATCTTACAGTCTCTGCCCGACTGCTGGGGCGGGTTCGTCAAGAACTATCAAATGATAAACCAAGAGAAAACTCTTGGAGAGTTAATGACGATGCTGAAAGAAGCAGAGCCAGAGCTTCTGAAGGGCAAGAAGCGCGAGGCGCACTTTACTTCGACATCCCAGATGGTCAATGTTGGACAATTATGACCCATAGCGTCACTATTTGTACAGATCACGGTGTTGTTGTACAAATTAACTATGTGACAAAGGAGATTGCACTCTTATCATTTGGGATTAGATCACCTAGATATATAAATGATGAGAGGTCTTTATGATTTGTTCCTGGATTGAGAATGATATGAGACAGTATCAATCCACGAAGGATAAATCGTTAAATATCCCTAGTCAGAGTATTATCGAGATTGGACATCGATGAATACGTAAAAGACTAGTATTACACTTGTGCGTGTTGTGGGAGTACAACGGCATAGTTCTCGTATATTTGGGTATAGGATACTCATGCAAGTGTAATAGGAGGTTGTGTTTCACCGATGGTACGGGAAATAGCTTCGCTCTGGATAGACCCCCTCGGAATTCCATTGGTAGTATGACTACGTGTCTATGGAAGTCCGAAATCAGGGTAGGTGTATTTGGTCTTAACCTGAGACTTGCACCGCTAATGCATACGATAATCAATATACTTTGGTTGAGGTCGTCCAGGGCTTTAACCCGTTTCTGTGTACGCCAATTCTGGGTATATCGAGAATCGTAGTGTGTTGGGTGTGATGTCAAGACGGAAGTGTCACTCCAGTCATATGGAGTTGTTGATCGCGCAGGGATACAGAACTGGTTCTCTAAATAAGGTTGCAACCGTCGGGATAATATGACTTGGTCATGATTATCCGATATTAAATAGACTAGTTGCTCGTTATCCGATATATGCATCGTACGGGGCAGACACTGTACCAGCCTCAGGCCTTGCATGTGATCATCTGATGCTGGACAGAAATACGCAATACTACGGTATACTAAGCTTGATATAGATCCTTATTCCTGTAAGGATATTTCCAGAGAATTGGGTAGGCATGGCGCTTTGCTAGAGGCCAACCTGTCTTGTAAATCGGTATAAACGTAGTACTTGGTACTTACGTGTTCGGATAGTCCGACGACCGATTTGACTGCCAACATATCGGGATCTCATGGGTCGCTTCCCAAAGATTCACCGATGACGTATGACTCGCACTTTTAATTAATCTAGGATTAATTAGATGAGAGAGAAAATTAATCTGGGATTAATTGTGGAGATATTTTATCTGGGATAAAATATCATTTAAAGAGAGATAACGATTAATTTAGAATTAATCGGTAAATTAATATATTTGATATATTAAACGAAATTGGATTTCGACGCGGAATTAAAATTAGATTTTAATTCGGGTGAACGAATTAATTTAGAATTAATACGTTAGCTACATGAATAGTAATTATGCTGGCATGATTATTTAATTAAATTAGATTTAATAACGACGCAACAGACAATTCGTTAATTTAGAATTAGCGAACCCGAGCCCGAGATTATTTGTGAGCGCATTCGCATTTCGAATTCGAGTGCGGAAAATCAAATCAAGCGTCAATCGCTAGTCGCTTCTAGCGTCACATCATCCGTCAATCAAGTGATGGATGTCTTTCACTTTGAGTGATTGACGCCAATCACTATTCATGATTGATGGAAGTTGATGTGAGTTGATTTGAGTAGATGGAAAGCATTAAATGCTTAGCTTTTGGAGGGAAAAATGTGGTATATGTTTTTAGGAAAATCATTTACCATTTTTTTAGCTCAACCACATCTCTCTCTCTCGTTATTTTTCTTTCTCCTCTCACGCCCTTGGAGGGCAGTTTTTGTTCTGTTCTTGGCAGTTCACTGCCGTGGAAATGGAGGGACAAAAGGGAAGCAAGTGTGATTTTGTGTCAAAATCGAGAGTGTTAGCACACTCCATGATCAATGCGAAGGTGATAGGGAATTCCACCCATGAGCGGGAATCGTTCGATGAAGCTTGAAGCTCGAAGATGATCCTCAAAATGGCGCAAACCAGTGAGCTGAGCTGCTGCAGTTCACGCACATTACAGAGGCAGAAAACAGAATTTGTTCCCCAAAGCGTCGCTCAACCGCTCGATGTAAGTATTCCGCGACTTTCTCGATTTGTATTCGCACATATTTCATGGCTTGTATTCGATTCTATGGACCTAGAAACGCAAACAATGGTATCAGAGCGAGTAAAAGCATGAAATTTGACATAGGGCTAAAATTTGGGTAAAAATGTGTTTGAGCATGATTTGTGAAATTGGATGAATGAGTATGTTTAAATATGTTTTTATTGATGATTGATTGATCAATTTGAAGAAATTTTGTTTGGAACAATTCCCCAATTTTTGAGCTTGGCCGAAAATATGCCTTTGTGTTCTTGGTGAATTTTGGTTTTTTTTTTGATTCATTGGATGTGTTAGAAATCATTTGGGGATATTGATTTATTGTTGAATTTGATTCAATTGGATTGGATTTGAAATTTGGCATAATAATTCCCCTTGGCCGAGAGTTAAAGCATGATAAATGGGTTTGATTTTGATCAAAATATGTTGGACATGTTTTGTGGTTAATGAGCATGATTAGTTGCGTTAATTGATGTTTTAGAAATGTTAATTGGGTAATTAATTGTGTTAATGCACTTTGGTAATTAAATTATGAAATTGGGTTTTTGTGATTTAATTAATTGGGCCCTTAAATTGGATTTGGCTTTTAAAGTTGTATTGGGTTAATGGGCTTTGTTGTACAAAGTTTGGTTAAGGCAAATTGGATTGGATCCAATTGGGCCAAAACCGCTTCCATAAAGCCCAAATGCGACCGGATGAACCTTTAAGTTTAATTGGGCCTAATGTGCCAAAATTGATTTAAAGGCTTATGGGGTAATTCCCGGATTGAATTTGGTTATCGGTTTGACCCGAGTTGACCAAAAGTCAACGCCTCAAGAAATTAATTAAAAGCTCATTGACTTAATTAAATTGACGTTGGACGTTAATCGGGCTTTGAGACCCGTAACGATTAAATTTGGAATTTAAGTCGTAAAAGTTCATTATTAAAGTGTGTGATATTTAATTTGGAATTAAATAGCGAATTAGAATTAAATACAAATTGAATTGGATTTAATTGTGTAGTTTAATTTAATTCGAGAATTCGTACTTTAAGTACTTATTCACAAAAACGAGTTTGACTCGAGCAAAATCAAATCGTTGTTTGAACATTGGATGATCACTAATTATCATATTAATTAATTTGATTAGATTAGATTGATAACATGCTTGTGTGAATACGTGGTTGTGATGCATGAATAATGTATATCGGATGGATATTAGATGGGTGGGGCAATTTTAGAAATTATTGTAATAAATTCGATTTATTAATTGGACCTGCGTGTCCAGCCTTATCACCTCATATTCTTTGTATTCTCTTCTCACCTATTCCCCTCAATGTAAATGAGGTTTCTTTAGAAGTGTAGTGTAACGGGTAGAAGAAATATTTGTGCTAGCGGGAGAGAGAAAATGAGAGATTTGATCTAGGATCAATGTGTAAAGTATCCATCCGCATATCATTATTATTTTTCATATGCGCTTTATTATGTGTTTATAATGCATGTTTAAGGGTGTATGATGATAAGACCTAACAAAGATAATAAATTGGTTGCCAATTTGCACGCGAAAAACCCTCGCCTCAATATTAAGCGTTTTTCCTTCCATTGAGTGATTCTCACTCAAGATCTAAGACGGCCTTGGTTTGTTAGCCAAAGTCAAGGCCTTTGTCTGTCGAAGATGTGTTTGAATCACGAAGGCTTTGTTACATGTCAGTGTCTTGTCCAAGTTGTGGTTTGTTGGCCAAAGTCAAGACCACTTCTTGTCCATCGACATTGATTACGAAGCTTTCAATGGTCAATGGGTCGCGCTTGACTGGATCACTAAGTTTGTTGTGCCAAAGCCAAGGCTTAGTTGATTAAGAGGAAAAAGGTTAGGTAATACAATTGGATGTATTGGCATATATTTGATATATGTTCGGATTGGATGTCCCCCTACCGGATCTAGGAATTGGATTGGATCCAATTGATCTTAGAGATCTACCTAGTTAATTGTGTGATATTTAACGGGATCCTAGCCCACTAGGAAACACGGTTTCCCAAGTACTCGACAGAGGGTTAGAGGCTCGCCGAAAAATAGTGGGAGGCAAGAATTGAATTTGCAATATTCGTTCATTACTCGCCATACGCGCTCAAACAAATATCAGTCGTCAAATTCATTAAATGTTAGTTGGACTAATATTTAATTGTTGTTTTAATAAATAGTTGGACTATATATTCAAACTATTCATTTATATTTGATTATATAATTGGATTATAATAATCAATATATTTGATTTAATTAATTATAGTTGATTAATATAGTTGGACTATACTAATCATTATATTTAATAGTACCTAATTAATTGATTAAATAGTTGGACTATTAAAATCAAGATAAAATTGAAAGATTGACGTTTAATTCATAATCCTAGGGAAAATGTAATTAAATGCTTTAATTTTCAAAATGGGAATAAATTTTCAGGATGGTCCTGGAAAATAATAAGTTATTTTATTTGATAAAATAATAAATTAAACCTAATGCCCGGAGTTAAGCAAATAGTAGAGCATAATCTTTAGAAGATTTATGTGATGACAATTAAGTGCTTAATCCATACTGTAGTAGCTTGAGTAGACTCCTTAATTTTTGAATCAGAACTAAGGATTAGATCCTTAAAGTATGATGAAGAAATTGAAGGATCTTCATAAATCTATGTTTAGATTTTAGAAGTACTAAAATTGCGAAAGTTAACTCTTGGAGGGTTAATGACTATTCTCAAGGAGATAAAGTCAAACTTTGCAATTAGGCAAGTAGCGCAAGGCGCACTTTACTTTGATATTCTATAAGGCCGAGGCTAGGCCAAAGGCTTCTGGAGTGTTGAAAAGGGCAAAGGCAAAATCATTATAATCTTCTGGGAAGATAATGGACATATCCCAAAATGTCTGCACAATTGTGGCAAACGGGATCGCGGAAGCGTGACTGCCGTTTGGACAAAGCAGAAATGAAGGAATTGAAGACGAGCAAGGCTCTAACTTCAAATATGTTTGTCATAAATATATTCACTACTAGTATTAAAATTGGATATTAGATACTTAGTGTGATATATATATATATATATGATGTTCAGAATCTGTTTGAATAGGATACTGACTTCAATAGAGATTAATCTGCGGATTGGAAACGGGACGAAAGTCGCTGTTTTAACCGTAGATACCTGAATTTAGGAACTACCTTCGGGTTAGTACTTAAATTAGGAATCTGTTATAATGTAACTAGTTTGACTAGATACATTATCTCTATATCAGTGTTTAACCCGCTGCGGGTGAACCTTTATATTCTAGAACACTAAAATGTTTTATTATATAAAGATGATATTCAGATAAACACATTAGATGTGAATAACAACATTTATATTTTGAATATAAATAAATCTCGAATATATAACATGACAAATAAATAGCTCAACTGATTTGATCAGATGAAACTAAAAGTGGCATTGTTGTCTGGGACACAATTAAACAAGACTCGTATATCCACACTTTTGAAGAGTGGGTACTCGGACATATTTGATTCCATTTAAATAAAGTCTACGAATCTAGTTTATTGGGCAAAGTGCCTAAAACACTATTTACTTGGTAAAAGTGTAAATGCCACCGATCTGTTAGCCCTAGTTCATAGTGAAGCAATTGGGCCCATGCCTAGCTAGGCTAGAGGTGGATATGAATATTTCGTGACCTATACGGATGTGGCATCGCGTTATGGTTATGTGTTTCTTTTAAAGAACACAAATCGGAAACTTTTATAGTTTCGACACGAAATAGACGTACAGATCGGCTACAGTATTATACCGTGACGGTAAGACCGTAATGGAAAAATACTTAAGCGATAAGTTTCTAATATACTTGAAAGAGTATAGTATTTTTCAATGAGGACTCCTCCCGGAACACGTCATTTAACGGTGTGTCCGAACCGAGAGACCGAATTATGTTAGACATGATAAGGTTAATCATGAGTCGCTCTGAGCTACCATTTCCTTCAACGGATAAGCATTAACAGTGCATAACTTATTTAGAATAAGGTTCCATATAATCTGTTTGATAGATTTCATATTAGATATGAACAGGAAAGAAACTGGGTTTCTCACTCCTGATAATTTGGATATGTTAGGCATATGTTTGGATGATACCAAACTGAAACCCAAATTGGATAAGTGCCAATTGTAGGTTACCCTAGGGATACCATAAGTATTGTACTTATACATCTCACAAGAGAACAATTAGATTGTTGCTCGCCATGCGGTTTTCCTAACAAGAATACCGATATGCAGTGGTAAGTGAGAGGATAGTAAAACTCGATGAAAATCGGAGAAATACTATTCTAGGCATCGAATCCTTAATGGAACACATATAGTTCATCAAGGATGAAACTATAACATTAATCTTCGAATACACAAGAACCACGTAGTTCGGAGAGAGTCAGAGAACATCCTGGGTATGGGTTTTTGATCTCACCTTATAAAGATGTTAATCTTTTGAGGTATACCAACTGACTACGTAAGAGGAAGTGATACAAGATATCGACTCCCTAATTATGACAAAGTGTCATGAGTCCGAAATGGATTCCATGTATATCAACAAGTTTGGATACTAGTTGATGTACCATAAGGCATTGTGCCTATTGGTACTTATAAGTCTTCAAGGAAGACGTACATGGATGGCAACATACCAACGTACTAAGCTAGGCTTGTAGCGGAAAGGTATCGTTATCAACATTGTGTTGATTACGATTCAACCTTTTAACTGTTGCCACGGTAAATCCATTTGGAAAATGCTTGCTAATTCTGCATGTTTCATTTATGAAATATGTCAGCTTAATGGGAAAATCGCTTTCCTGAAAAGGAAACTTTCGGAGGATGTTTATAACATCCTGACGATTTTGTCATAACATAACTAGCAAACAAGGTTTGCGGGTTATTCGATCCATGTTTGGATTGAAGCAAGCATAGATTCTTGGAATTATCGTTTTGATGTAATCATAATGGTGTATGATTTAATTCAAAATGAAAAGATTCTTGTGTATATAAGAGGGTTAGTGGGAGCGCACTGACAGTGGCTGTCCTATAAATAATGATAATATGTCATTTCTTGGAAATGATATTCCCATAATAATAACTATCGGCGAAAGTTTGGATTTCGAAAACTCTCAGTGGAATCGTACATTGCAAAATGTACGCTACCTGGTGTCTCATACGCTTTGAGCATATGGATTCACAAACAGGCCAATCCAAGTGATAGTCACTGGATTAAAGTTAAGAACATCCGTTAGTATCTTAGAGATCTAAGGATGTTGTCTTAAACTAAGGAGAAAGAGAACTTAAAGTGACTGGGATCACTACTGCAAGTTTCCTAAACCGATAAAGACAACTAAAAGTCACAAACGGTACTATACAGTTTGAATAACGGTACAGTGAGCTGGAAAACTTCCAAGCAAGATACTGTTACCGAATAAACAACAAACGCGGGTTATTGCTACAGCTGAAGCAGCAATAAAAGCCTTCTAGAGTCGATAAATATCTAATTAGATTAGATATAATTCTGTTAGCAGCTGAGCTAGGCTTGGACACAGGCTAAAGAATTAATGGTCTCATCAACGATCCAGATATATACTTCGATAATCATTTGATTCGTTCGGATCATACATCATAGCGATGTGATGATCGAATAAATCGCATCAGACGATAATCATGAAAATCCGCTGACGAAAACCTTTTCTCAGCAATTTGAGCCAACTGTACATAGTTCAGGTGTCAAGCACTCGACTGACTGGCTATAGGCCAAGTGGGAGATTGTTGGACAATTATGACCCATAGCGTCACTATTTGTACAAATCATAGTGTTGTTGTACAAATTAACTATGTGACAAAGGAGATTGCACTCTTATCATTTATGATTAGATCACCTAGATATATAAATGATGAGAGGTCCTTATGATTTGTTCCTGGTTTGAGAATGATATGATACAGTATCAATCCACGAAGGATAAATCGTTAAATATCCCTAGTCAGAGTATTATCGAGATTGGACATCGATGAATACGTAAAAGACTAGTATTACACTTGTGCGTGTTGTGGGAGCACAACGGCATAGTTCTTGTATATTTGGGTATAGGATACTCATGAAAGTGTAATAGGAGGTTGTGTTTCACCAATGGTACTGGAAACAGCTTCGCTCTGGATAGACCCCCTCGGAATTCCATTGGTAGTATGACTACGTGTCTATGGAAGTCCGAAATCATGGTAGGTGTATTTGATCTTAACTTGAGACTAGCACCGCTAATGCATACGACAATCAATATACTTTGGTTGAGGTCGTCCAGGGATTTAATCGGTTTCTGTGTACGCCAATTCTGGGTATATCGAGAATCGTAGTGTGTTGGGTGTGATGTCAAGACGGAAGTGTCAATCCAGTCATATGGAGTTGATGATCACGCAGGGATACATAACTGGTTCTCTAAATAAGGTTGCAACCGTCGGGATAATATGACTTAGTCATGATTATCCGATATTAAAGAGACTAGTTGCTCGTTATCCGATATATGCATCGTACGGGGCAGACATTGTACCATCCCCAGGCCTTGCATGTGATCATCTGATGCTGGACAGAAATACGTAATACTACGGTATACTATGCTTGATATAGATCCTTATTCCTGTAAGGATATTTCCTGAGAATTGGGTAGGCATGGCGCTTTGCTAGAGGCCAACCTTGTCTTGTAAATCGGTATAAACGTAGTATTTGGTACTTACGTGTTCAGATAGTCTGACGACCGATTTGACTGTCAACATATCCGGGGATCTCATGGGTCGCTTCCCAAAGATTCACCGATGACGTATGACTCGCACTTTTAATTAATCTGGGATTAATTAGATGAGAGAGAAAATTAATTTGGGATTAATTGCGGAGATATTTTATCTGGGATAAAATATCATTTAAAGAGAGATAACGATTAATTTAGAATTAATCGGTAAATTAATATATTTGATATATTAAACGAAATTGGATTTCGACGCGGAATTAAAATTAGATTTTAATTCGGGCGAACGAATTAATTTAGAATTAATTCGTTAGCGACGTGAATAGTAATTATGCTTGGCATGATTATTTAATTAAATTAGATTTAATAACGACGCAACAGAAAATTCGTTAATTTAGAATTAGCGAACCCGAGCCCGAGATTATTTGCGAGCGCATTCGCATTTCGAATTCGAGTGCGGCAAATCAAATCAAGCGTCAAATCGCTAGTCGCTTCTAGCGTCACATCATCCGTCAATCAAGTGATGGATGTCTTTCACTTTGAGTGATTGACGCCAATCACTATTCATGATTGATGGAAAGTTGATGTGAGTTGATTTGAGTAGATGGAAAGCATTAAATGCTTAGCTTTTGGAGGGAAAAATGGTGTATATGTTTTTACGAAAATCATTTACCATTTTTTAACTCAACCAACATCTCTCTCTCTCTTTATTTTTCTTTCTCCTCTCACGCCCTTGGAGGGCAGTTTTTGTTCTGTTCTTGGCAGTTCACTGTCGTGGAAATTGAGGGACAAAAGGGAAGCAAGTGTGATTTTATGGCAAAATCGAGAGTGCTAGCACACTCCGAGATCAATGTGAAGGTGATAGGGAAGTCCACCCATGAGCCGGGAACCGTTCGACGAAGCTTGGAGCTCGAAGATGATCCTTAAAATGGCGCAAACCAGTGAGCTAAGCTCCTACAGTTCACGCACATTACAGAGGCAGAAAATAGAATTTTTGTTGCCCAAAGCGTCGCTTAACCGCTCGATGTAAGTATTCCGCGACTTTCTCAATTTTTATTCGCACATATTTCAAGGCTTGTATTCGATTCTATGGACCTAGAAACTTAAACATTCAAGGCTTGGCCGATGGCTTCTAGGGGTGTGAAGAAAAGGGCAGGGCCAAATCATCAAAGTCTTCTGGGAAGACTAAAGACATATCCCAAGACGTCTGCGTACATTGTAGCAAACGGGGTCACTGGAAGTGTGACTGCCGTGAGAACAAGGCGGAGTTAAAGAAAGTGAAGACGGGCAAGGCTCCGGCTTCAGGTATGTTTGTTATAAACATGTCCACTTCTGGTTTTAAAAATTGGATTTTTGATTCTGGATGTGGTACTCACATATATACTGGTGTCCAGGATCTGCAGATTAGTAGGATACTAGCTTTAGATGAGATCGACCTATGAGTCGGAAACGGGACGAGAGTCGTTGTTTTGGCCGTTGGGACCTATGTTTTGTATCTGCCATTGGGGCATGTAATTACATTAGGTGACTGTTATTTTGTACCTAGTTTGACTAGGAACATCATCTCTGTATTTTGTTAAACCCGTTGCGGGTATACCTTTATATTCTGGAACACTGGGTGTTTTGTATATAAAGACAACATTTTGATATGTACAGCAGATGTTAATAATAGTCTTTATATTTTGAATGTAAGTGAATCTCAAACATATAATATGACAAACAAAAGGCTGAAACTGAATAAATCAGGGGAGACTTATTTGTGGCATTGTTGTCTGGGACACATTAACAAGATTCATATATCCACACTTTCGAAAAGTGGATACTTGGACGGATTTGATCCTAATTCATATGACGTCAGTGAATCTAATTTATTATGCAAAGTGCTTAAAATGCCTTTTAGCAGTAAAGGTGTACGTGCCACCGAACTATTAGCCATCGTTCATAGTGACGTATGTGGGCCCATGTCTAGCTCGGCTAGAGGTGGATATGAATATTTCGTAACCTTTACGAATGTTGCATCGCGTTATGGTTATGTGTATCTTATGACACACAAGTCGGAAACTTTTGAAATATTCAAAGAGTTTCGACACGAAGTAGAAAAATAGACCGGCGAAAGTATTAAAACATTACGGTTGGACTGTGGTGGAGAATACTTTAGCAATGAGTTTCAAGATTACTTGAAAGAATATGGTATTCTTTCACAGTGGACTCCTCCTGGAACACCTCAATTGAACGGTGTGTCCGAATAGAGAAACCGAACTTTGTTGGACATGGTAAGGTCAATGATGAGTCGCACTGAGCTACCAATTTCCTTCATGGGATACGCATTGAACAGTGCAATACTTATTTTGAATAAGGTTCTGTCAAAGTCTGTTGGACAGACTCCATATGAAATATGGACATGAAAGAAACTGGGTTTCTCATTCCTGAAGATTTGGGTATGCTGGGCATATATTAAACATTTGGATGGTGCCAAACTAGAACCCAAATCAGATAAGTGCCTATTTGTAATTGGTTATCCTAGGGAAACCAAAAGATATTATTCCACAACCAATAAGAGAACAAAATATTTATTGCTCTTCATGCGATTTTCCTTAGAGGAATTCCTAAATACAGTGGTAAGTGGGAGGAAAGTATAACTCGATGAAAATCAGAGTGATACTGTTCCTGGCACTGATCCCCTTACGGAACACGAACAGTTAATCAGGGATGAGACTATTCCACAATCTTCAAATACACAAAAACCGCGTAGGTCGGAGAGAGTCAGAAAACAACCTTAGAGGTATGGGTTTCTGATCTCACCTCATGTAGATATTAATCTTATTGAGGATAATAAATCGGCTACGTATGAGGAAGCGATACAAGGTATCGACTCTGCTTTATGGCAAGAGGCCATGAAGTCCGAAATGGATTCCATGTATACAACCAAGTTTGGACACTGGTTGATGTACCAGAAGGCATTGTGCCTATTGGTAGCAATGAGTCTTCATGGTGAAGACAAACATGGATGGCAACAAACAAACGTACAAAGCTAGGCTTGTAACGAAATGGTATCGTCACCAACATGGTGTCGATTATGACAAAACCATTTACCCGTTGCCATGATTAAATCCATTCGGATAATGCTTGCTAATGCTACATATTTCGATTATAAAATATGGCAGATGGACGTCAAAACCGTTTTCCTTAAAGGAAACCTTCTGGAGGATGTTTATATATAACACCTTGACGGTTTTATCGTGCCAAAATATGCAAACAAGGTTTGCAAGTTAAATCGATCCATATATGGATTGAAGCAAGCGTTGCGTTCTTGGAACCAACGTTTTGATGAGATCATATTACAATATGGTTTCATTCAAAATGGAGATGATTCTTGTGTATATAAGAAGGTTAGTGGGAGCGCACTGACAATGATTGTCCAATACATTGATAATGTATTGCTTCTTAGCAATGACATTCCCATACTAAAATCGGTGAAAGATTGGCTTTCATTAAAATTCTCCATGAAATACTTCGGAGAGACAACCTTTATTCTAGGAATAAGGATCTACTAGGATAGATCTAAAAGTTGTTGGCACTCTCCGAGAACTCGTACATTGACAGTGTTGAAGAGATTCAACATGGATCAGTCCAAGAAGGGACTGCTTCCAGTATAACATGGAGTCTCTCTATCTAAAAACATGTGTCCTAAAACTCAAGATGAGAGAGATTCAATGAATCAGATCTCGTTCGCTTAAGTAGTCGGATCGATCATGTATGCCATGACATGTATGCGACCTGGTGTCTCATATGCTTTGAACATCTGCATTCACTATCAGGCCGATCTATGTGATGGTCACTGGATTGATGTTAAGAACATCCTTAGTATCTTAGACGAACTAATGATACTTTCTTAATTTATGGAGATGGAGAACTTGAGGTGACTGGGATCACCGATGCAAGTTTCCAAACCGATAAAGACGACTATAAGTCGCAATAAGGGTACATATTTGTTTGAACAACGGAACAGTGAGCTGGAAATCTTCCAAGCAAGATATTGTTGCTGATTCAACAACAAAAGCAGAATACATTACTGCGGCTGAGGCAGCAAAAGAAGCATTTTGGATCTATAAAATTCCTAATTGGATTAGGAGTAGTTCTGTTAGCAGCTGAGCTGGGCTACAGCATAGGCTAAGGAATTACGGTCTCATCAATGATCCAAGTATGTACTTTGATGGTTTCATCTGATTCGTGAGATCATATATCGTGGCGATGTAAAGATCAAAATGATCATTTCAGATGATAACCTTGCATATCCGCTGATGAAAGCTATATCTCATCAAAGGTTTGAGCAACCCGTACATAGTTCAGGTGTTGGACACTTGAGTGATTGGCTATAGGCCAAGTGGGAGATTGTTGGACAATTATGACCCATAGCATCACTATTTGTAAAAGACATGGTGTTTTTGTACAAATTAACTATGTGAGAAAGGAAATTGCTCTTTTATCATTTTGTAATTGGATTACTTTCATATATAAATGATAAAAGTCCATATGATTAGTACCGGATTAATAAGATATGAGACAGTATTAATCCACGAAAGGTTTAATCATTAAATATCCCTAGTCATAGTATTATTTAGACTAGACATCGATAATACGGAATAGGCTAGTATTACACTTGTGCGCGTGATGGAAGCTTAACGATATAGTTCTCATATAATTAAGTATTGGATACTTATGGAAGTGTGATAGGAGGTTCTGTTAGCTGTTGGACCGGGAACAGCTTTGCTCTGGATAGACCCCTCGGAATCCCATTGGTAGTATGACTATGTGTCTATGGGAATCCGAATCAGGGTAGGTGTATATGGTCTTAACCTGAGACTTGTGTCGCTACTACTTGCGACAATCAGTATACCTTGGTTTTGGTCGTCTGGAGCTTTAACAGGTTCTGTGTACGCCTCTTCTGGGTATACTGAGAATCGTAGTGTATTGGGTGTGATGTCAAGATGGAAGTATCACTTCAGTCATATGGACATGATGATCACGCAGGGATATAGAACTAGTACTCTTAAATACTGTAGCTATCGGGATAGTATGACTAGGTCATGATTATCCGATTACAGAGACTAGTTGCTAGTGATCAGATATATGCTTCGTACGGGGCAGACACAATTACAGCCCTAGGCCTAGCATGTGACATCTGATACTAGATCGTAATACACAATACATTGTATACTACGCCTGATAATGATTATATATTCCTCATTGAATACTTCTGGAGAATTGGGTAGGCACGGTGCTTTGCTAGAAGCCAACCATGTCTTGTAAATCGGTAAGAATGTGGTACTGGGTACGCACGTGTTCGGATAGTCCGATGACCGTATTTACTGCCAACATATCCAGGGATCTCTTAGGTCGCTTCCCAAAGATTCACCGATGACATTGGACTCGAATTGAATTAATCTGGGATTAATTATGAGAGAGAAAATTAATATGGGATTAATTACGGCAATAATTAATCTGTGATTAATTATCAGAGAGAAAGAATTAATCTGGGATTAATTGCGTTGGGGTGGGCATCGGATCGAATTTTTTTTTTTTTTAATATGCAAAACGATGTCGTTATATATTAAAAAAAAATTTCGATCGGATCGGATTTTATCCGATCCGATCCGATCCGCTCGATTTTTTTGACTTAAACCCACCGAATTCGGATCGGATCGGACCAATCCGATCCGAAATAGGATGATTTCGGATCGAATTGGTCCGATTCGATCCGATTCGAATTCGGATCGAACCAATCCGATCCGATCTGATCCGATCCGATAATTATCGGATCGGATCGGATCGAGTTCGATAACATGATTCGATCCGATCGAATCAAACAATCGTGGGCATTTCGGATCGGATCGGATTCGGATTCGGTCCGATCCGATCCGAATCCGATAATGCCTACCCCTAAATTGCGTCATGAATTAATCTGGGATTAATTCGTGAAGAATAGAGAACGTGATTAATTTGGAATTAATATGTAAAATAAATTTTATAGTTAAATTGGATTTTTCTATTTAATTTATTTATTGGGCTGTAATAATATATCGGATATATTAATTGAAATTGGATTTCAATATGGAATTGAAATTGGATTTTAATTCAAGCGAACGAATTAATTTGGAATTAATTCCTAAGCAACTTTCGTAATAATTTTGCTAGGCATTATTATTTAATTAAATTGGATTTAATTATTTAGCGACGAAAAATTCGTTTAATCGGATTAAACGAAACCGGACCCAAAGTGTGTTGTGTAAGCCAACTTGAATTTGGAATTCAAAATTGGGTGGGACCCACAACTCACATCACATGTCAAATTGTGATGGTGGTATTTGGCAATAGTGATTAGATTATATAAAACACACAACACAAAAGTCAAGACACATATTCACCATCTTCTCTCTTCTCCCTTCAATGGTCGAATTCCTCTATTCTTTTTCTTTGAATTTTGTTGCAAAATTCATCTTTGCGAGCACATAGAGAGTCAATTTAAGGTGATAGGGAAACTCGCCCTTGAGTTTGGAATTCGATTTTAAAGCTTGGAGCTTCTACATCCATGGAATTTTTGAAATCCTAAAACCGATCAATGTAAGTTATTCCGCAAACTTTCTTGATTAATTCACACTAGAATCACGTTTAGAGATCCTGTGGCATGTGTAGGACACTAACAGTCACAGTGGCAGAAGGCTCTCACCCGAACCCTCTTGTTGTAGAAACGTGTCATCATTTGCTGATATACTGCCATTTTGAGTGCCGACCTCTCTCTTTTTCATTTATAAGGTCAAGAAAGTGTCTAACAAGTTCTTCATTCCGCCCTTCCTCAAAGTGTGGCACCCGGTGCATTGTCATCCTAATCTCTGCTGGGATGACTACTTCACATCTGTAAGGGCTTTTCCTGTGGAATCCTTATAGGTCATCCAGTGCGCCTACAACACCTCAGGTAGCTCCTCAACCCACAGACCTTTACACAACCCCAAGTCTCACCTTCAAATTATTTTTTATGGTCTTAGTCACTGCTTCTACTTGTCTGTTTGACTTCAGGTGAGCAAGTTAGGCAAATCTTAAGGTAATCCAGAGATCCTCACAGAGTTTCCTAAAGTTGAACTATCAAATTACTTTCAATTATCCGTGATGATTGCTCTGGGAATTCCAAACCAGCACACGATGTTTTTTTTGACAAACTCTGTGACTTTCTTCTCAGTTATTGTGGATAAGGGCTCGGCCTCTACCCATTTAGTGAAATAATCGATTGCCACAATTACAAATTTTGCTTGACCATGACCCATAGACATAAGCCCGATAATATCCAGCCCTCACTAGGAAAACGGCCGAGGACTTAACATAATGGTCAGCTGCTCGGGTGGCTGGTGAGGCACATTACCATTCCTTTGACATTCATCACATGCCTGGGCAATTTCGACCCCGTCCTGATACATTGTTGGTAAGAAGAAACCTTGCCTAAGCAGATCCCCTCGTGAATTTCTCTAAGTACATAGTTCGCCTCCTCAGGCCCCATACACCTTAAATACGGCATCGTGTATCCCCTTCGGTATAATACTACATATATTAAGTAGAATCCTGCACTTCGATACTTCAGTTTCCTAGCCACTTTCTTATCCTCAGGTAAATCCCCCGACTCTAAGTATTTCTTGATCAGGTCCATCCAGGTTAGCTCTCCAACTTATAATTCAAAACGCTCGACACCCCCACACTTTTTGGCTCCAAAATCTTCAAATGGATGACCTGGAGAATTTCAGAGTTGATAGAGGACGCAAGCCGAGCCAATGAGTCGGCATGCTGGTTGTTTTCTCATCCAATTTTCTCAAATGTCACGTTCTTCATTCCTTCAACAAGCTTCCTCACCTCCGCGAGGTCAGCTATCAAGTTTGGCTCCTTCGCCTGGAACTCATCATTCAACTGTTGCACAACCAACTGGGAGTCACTTTTCACCACCACATCTCTTACCCTGTAGGTGATGACTGACAACTATGGGATCAATATCGGGTATGTCCTAGTGGTCCCACACAAAAACATTTGCGTACTTCTTCAAAAAAACATAACAGCTACTTCTTAACATTTGGCTCCAGCCTAACCCCAACCTTAATCAACTTCACGAGGCCAAAAAGCTCCACTGGCTCTAGTTCCTCCTTTGCCCCTAGCTAAGGAGGGTCCTCGGGTCGGGGATCGGCTGACTCAACTTCTGTCATTTCCTCCTCTATTTCTTTCCTATTCGCCCACACTTCTCCAATGCACATGGTCTCTCTTGAAACAACGGCAAAGCAACTCCTCGCCACCTTCTTGCTTCCACAAACTAACCAGACTCCTTCTCTGGTCGGGAATTTCAACTTCATGTAATAACTTAACATTGCTGCCATCGACTTCATCATGAAGGGTATTTCCAAAATCACCTGAAACCTGCTAACGCAGTCTACTACGGTCAAGTCTATTATAATAACCCTGGCATGAGGGTTGTCCTAACGGTCATCGTAAGCTGCACCTGACCCAGTGGAAATACGGTTGCTCCCCTAAACCCATACAGCGATGTAGCGTCCTAGAGCAAAGTGGTGAACTTCAAGCCCAAGCTATCTAAAGCTTCTTTAGATATGATATATATTGCGCTCCCAAGGTCCACCAGCATCATGTCCACCTCTGACCGCAATATTTGCCTTGATTATCAATGCATCATTATGTGGATATTTAACACCCTGAGCGTCTTCTTCAGTGAACATTATTGGCACCGGCCTCATTTTCTGTATCTTGGGACTCCTTTCCATAGCCATTACTTTGATTCTGGTGGTCCGAAAATAATTCTTTCTTGCCCGGTCCGAATCCCCGACCAACGTCCTTCCCCCAGCTATTGTGAATATTGGCTTTTGCTCCATTCGCTGCCAGATCTTCATAGCCTCATGGTCAATACACTCCTTCAAGTAACCATTCCTTACCAGATCCTCCATATGTTCCTACAAATCCCGACATCTTTCTATGGTATGCATCTTCACAATGTGGTGCGCACAATAGGCATTGTGATCTCTTTTCTCAATCGGGAATCTCCTCGGGTCGGGCTCATTAAATAGGCCATTATATTGAATCTTTCGAGCTATTTGAGCCAACGGTATGTTTAATGCGGTGTATGTCATTTCCCCTGTAACATGAGCAACCTTGACCGGGTGCCGCCTCTCGAGCATTGGATTTCCCTGCGTTATCGGCCTAAATTCCTTCTACCTTGGGGACTTTCCTCTCTGGTTCCTGCCAATAGCACGCCGATTCTCTTACCTTGGCACTTTTGGCACTCGAGTAGCTCTTCCTCGGGCTACCTTCTCCTCTTCTTCCAGCAACATAAATTTCCTTGCCTATTCCAGGGCTGCGGCATAGTCTGATACCTCCTGGATCCTTAGGTGAGACCACAATTTTCCGATCCCTTAGATCTCCTTTAAAACTCTTTAGTGTCTTAGGAGACTCATACACCATAACCTCCAATATTAAGCTATGGTATCTGTCAATAAAGATCTTCAAGGGCTCATCATCTCTCTACTTTATCATTCTTAACGACCCAACTGTCTTCCTTGGTACACACGCTCCTTTAAAATGGTGCACAAATGACTTCTTAAGCTGTGAGAAGCTGTTGATACTCCCCGGAGTCAGGTTCCTGAACCAAAAGCTGGTCGAACCCTCCAAAGTTAGTGGAACACCTTACAAACCACATCTCCTATAATTTCCTGAATCTCCATCAATAAAACAAACTTTTCAAACGTGGGATTTGGGGTTCGTACTGCCCTTATAAACATCCATTGTGGGCATGGCGAACCTTCTTGGAAACTCCAATGCCAACACCTCCTTCGTGAAAATGGAGGCTGTCTCCATATCCTGGTCAGCTCGATGTTCTGTATTTATGCTTTACTCTCATTTTCTCATTTCCCTCCAAAACCAATCCCTTATTTGGCTTTCAGAGTTGTCATGCTCTCGCCCAAAATCTTCTTAACTCCTTCTGTTTCGAGCATGATATCTTCCATCACTGGGAACCTTACACCCCCCTAACTGGATACCGTTCCAGATCATTTTCCCTGAAACACGGGTTGTTACTGGATGATAAGGAGTTCGCATATCTTATTCTTCTTCCCACGGCTCCCCAGCCAGATCGGCACTAGCAATAACTACAGACCTCACCCTTTGCGCATTCATCTTCCTATTTTTTTGATCTTCATTCGTTTCGGCGACCATAATTCCATTTGGCTTTCAGAGTTGTCATGCTCTCGCCCAAAAGCTTCTTCACTCCTAATTAGATTAGGAGTAGTTCTGTTAGCAGCTGAGCTAGGCTACAGCACAGGCTAAAGAATTTAAGGTCTCATCAACGATCCAAGTATATACTTCAACTATTTCATCTGATTCGTCGGATCATACATCGTGGTGATGTGATGATCGAATAAATCGCATCAGATGATAACCTAGCAAATCCGCTGACGAAAGTTGTTTCTCAGTAGAAGTTTGAGCGACCCGTACAAAGTTCAAGTGTAGGACACCTGAGTGATTGGCTATAGGCCAAGTGGGAGATTGTTGGACAATTATGACCCATAGCATCACTATTTGTACAGAACATGGTGTTATTGTACAAATTAACTATGTGACAAAGGAAATTGCTCTTTTATCATTTGTAATTGGATTACTAAGATACATAAATGATAAAAGTCCATATGATTAGTTCCAGATTAATAAGATATGAGACAGTATTAATCCATTAAGGTTTAATCATTAAAATATTCATAGTCGTAGTATTATCGAGATTGGACATCGATAATGCGGAATAGACTAGTATTTCACTTGTGCGCGTTGTGGGAGCATAACGACATAGTTCTCATATATTTAACTATTGGATACTTATGCAAGTGTGATAGGAGGTTGTTTTTACCGATGGTACAGAAACAGCTTCGCACTGGATAGACCCCTCGGAATTCCATTGGTAGTATGACTATGTGTCTATGGAAGTCCGAATCAGGGTAGGTGTATTTGGTCTTAACCTGAGACTTGCATCGCTAATACTTGCGAAAATCAATATACTTTGGTTTTGGTCGTCCGTGGCTTTAACAGGTTTTGTGTACGCCTCTTCTGGGTATATTGAGAATCATAGTGTATTGGGTGTGATGTCAAGATGGAAGTATCACTCTAGTCATATATGGATGATGATCACGCAGGATACGGAACTAGTACTCTTATATACTGCAGTCATCGGGATAATATGACTAGGTCATGTTTATCCGATTATAGAGACTAGTTACCAGAGATCCGATATATGCTTCGTACGGGGCAGACACAATTCCAACCCCAGGCCTTGCATGTGACATCCGATATTGGATCGCAATACGCAATACTACGTATACTACGCCTGACATAGATTATATATTCTTTTAAGAATATTTCTGGATAATTGGGTAAGCATGGTGCTTTGCTAGAAGCCAACTATGTCTTGTAAATCGGTAAGAACGTGGTACTAGGTACGCACGTATTCGGATATTCCGATGACCGGATTTACTGCCAACATATCCAGGGATCTCATGGGTCGCTTCTCGAAGATTCGCTGATGACGTATGACTCGAACTTAATTAATCTGGGATTAATTAGATGAGAGAGAAAATTAATCTAGGATTAATTGCGGAGATATTTTATCTGGGATAAAATACTATTAGAAGAGAGAGAATGATTAATTCGAAATTAATCGATAAAATAATATATTCGATATATTAAATGAAATTAGATTTCGATGCGGAATTAAAATTGGATTTTAATTCGGGCAAACGAATTAGTTTAGAATTAATTCGCGAGTGACGTGAATAGTAATTTTGCTAGGCATAATTATTTAATTAAATTGGATTTAATTACGTCGCAACGGAAAATTCGTTAATTCGGAATTAGCGAACCCGAGCCCGGGATGTGTTGCGGGCCCACTCGGATTTTGAATCAAGTGGGGCCCACATGTCACATCACAAGTCACATCACTAGTCAACTTTATCTAACTTTTTGGTTGATGTAAGTTGTTGGAGATTGCTTGTTTCTTACACAAGCTTAACTTGTACCAACTTTTGGAAAATTGGTAAATGGTATTTGTTTTTTTGAAATCAAATACACAACACACAATTTTACTCTCTCTCTCAATTTTTTGAAGAAGACGAATGCTCCCTCTCTCTCACTCCCTCCATTGCCGAGACCTAGGGTTCTTGGTTGAAGATTTTTTATTCAAAAATCTTGCATGCTAGCACATCAATGAGTCATTCAAAGGTGATAGGGAAACCTATCCTTGAGCTTGGAATCAAAGATCAAAGCTTGGAGCATTGATTCAACATTCAAAGAGGAGCTTGGAGCACAACACAAGGGCTTGGCCGAAACTTCAAGGAGCAGAATTTTTGTGTTCAACGCATCCAAAATCCGATCAAAGTGAGTATTTTCCGCATTCTTACTTTGTTGTATTCACATGATTTCTTGCTTAATTGATTTTGGTTTGACCTAGAAAACCCAACAATTGTATCCGAGCCATAATTGAGCATGAAATTGAATTTAGGGTTCTTAAACTTTAATTTGGGATTTTGTGATTTGAGCATGATTTCTTCAAATTGGTGATTTGGTTGAGGTTGGATGATGTTAAATTGGATTTGTACATTGTTGGAATTGTGAAAATTTGATAGGATTATTTTTCCCCAATTTTAGTGCCTTGGCCGAATGTGATGAGTACCCTAGCTCTTGGTGATTTTTGAATTTTAGACAATTGGATGTGTTTAAAATGCATGGGATATATTAGTTTGTGATTTAATTGGATTTAAATCAAAATTGATATAAAAAGTCCCTAAGTGCCGAGAGCCTTGGAAGCATGTTGAAATTGATTTTGCTTCATTTTTGTTGGACATAAGTTGGTTAATTAAAGCATGATTAATTAGTGTAATGGGTGTTTTGGAAATATTAATTTAACTAATTAATTATGGCTAATACAATTTAATTAATTAAATTGTGAAATTTGGAATATTAGAATTTAATTAATTGGGCTTAATTTGGAATTGGGCTAAAAATGTTGTATTTGGGCTTAATGGGCTTGGTTGGGCCAAGTTTGGTTTAGGATAATTGGTTGGATCCAATGGGACTTAAAACCATTTCCATAAAGTCTAAATATAATATAATGGGCCTTTAAAATTTTAATTGGGCCTAATGGGCCTAAATTGATTTTTGGCAAAGGGTGATTCCTTATTAGGCTTTGGTTGCCAAAGTCCATGCCTTATAAATTAATTGAAAGCCCATTGGACTTTAATCAAATTGACATTGGATGTTAATTGGGTTTTGAGACCCGTTAAGATTAGATTTAGAATCTAAGTCGCAAAGGCTCATTAATAAAGTGTAATTATTTAATTTGGAATTAAATAAAGAATTAGTATTGAATACAAATTAAATTGGATTTAATATTGTAGTTTGATATAATTCAAGAATTCGTACTTTGAGTACTTATTCTTAAACGAGTTGGACTCGCGCAAATCAAATCGTTGTTTGAACATTGGATGGTCATTAATCAAAGATTAATTAATTGGATTAGATTATTGATAACATGTTTTGTGTGAATACATGGATGTGATGTATGAATAATGTATATCAGATGGATATTAGATGGGTGAGGGCAATTTTGGAAATTGTTGTAATAAATTTAGAATTTATTAAATTGGACCTGCGTGTCCAGCCTATTACCTCTTGATTCTTTGTATTTCTATTCTCACTTATTCCCCTCAATATAAATGAGGTTTCTTTAGAAGTGTTATGTAATTGGGTAGAAGTAAGATTTGTGCTAGTGGGAGAGAGGAAATGGAGAGATTTGTTCTAGGAACAAAATGTTTTAAATATCCATCCGCATATCATTATTAATTTATTTACCGCGCCTTATTATGCTTTTAGAATGCATGCTTAAGGGTGTATGATGAGACCTAATCAAAGATAATTATTTGGTTGCCAATTATGCGAAAAACCCTCAACAAATATTAAGCGTTTTCCTTCCATTGAGTGATTCTCTCTCAAGATCCAAGATTGGCATTGCTTTGTTGGCCAAAGTCAAGACCTTTGTCCATCACGGATGTGTTTGAATCATGAAGGCTTTGTTCTATCACATGTCTTGTCCAAGTTGTGATTTGTTGGCCAAAGTCAAGATCACTTCTTGTCCATCGACATCGATTACGAAGCTTTCCAAAGTCAATGGGTCCCGCTTAACTGGAATCATTAAGCTTGTTGTGCCAAAGCCAAGGCTTAGTTGATTCAGAGGAAAAATGTTAGGGAATATATTGGATATATTGGCATATTTGGATATATGTTTCGGACTTGGATGTCCACCTACTGGATCTAGGAATTTGATGAGATCCAATGATCTTAGAGATCTACCTAGTTAAATATCATACAGCTTGTTGGCCAAAGTCAAGGTTGTGTGTTATTTAACGGGATCCTAGCCCACTAGGAAACTAGGTTTCCCGAGTACTCAACAGAGGGTTAGAGGCTCGCCGAAAAATAGTTGGAGGCAAGTATTAAATTTGCAATTTCGTTTAGATACTTGCCAATACGCGCTCATTTCATTTTCGTCATTATTTATTAATAAATATATTAGTTTGACTAATATTTAAATGTTGTTTTAATTGAACAGTTGGACTGTATTCAAACTACTTCAATTTATAGTTGATTATATAATTGGATTATAGTAATCAATATATTTGAATTTAACCAATCAAATTATAGTTCAATATATAGTTAGACTATAGTAATCATTATATTCAATAGTACCTGAAATCGTTGATTGGATAGTTGGACTATTGGAATCAAGATAACTGAAAGATTAGCGTTTAGAACATAATCCTGGGAGAAAATGTCTTTAAGCGGCTTTTATTTTCAAATTGGGAATAAAACCTCAGGATAGTCCAAGGAACTGAGAAGTTATTCTATTTGATAGAGAAACATCTCGGGCCTGAGCCCGGATTTGAGAAAATAGTGGAGCATGAGTTTTGGTAGACTCATGGTGATGATAACTTTAGTGCTCAATCCTTTATGCTTAATGCAATGACACTTTAATTTTGTCGTCAAAACTAAGGATTAGATCTTTATACCATGATGTTGAAATTAAAGATCTTCATAGATTTATCCTTAGATCTTAGAAGTACGAATTGCAAAAGAAGCTCTTTCGCTCGCGTATGTCAGATGGTACATCTGTCGAGCACAAGGTGTCACAGATGATTGCTGACATCGATCAGCGAGGTTAGCTGGGCATTACCTACGTGGCCGAGACTACCAAAGATTTGATTTTATAGTCTCTACCCGAAAGCTGGGGCAGGTTCATTATGAACCAAGAGAAAACTCTTGGAGAGTTGAAGGCTATGCTCAAGAGGGCAGAGCCAGAGCTTCTAAAATGGGCAAAGGAAAAATCATCAAAGTCTTCTAGGAAGACAAAGGACATATCCCAAGTTGTCTGCCTAAACTGTGGCAAACGAGGTCACTGGAAGCGTGACTGCCGTATGGACAAGGCAAACGTGAAGGAATAGAAGACGGGCAAGGCTCCGACTTCAAGTATGTTTGTCATAAACATGTTCACTATTAGTTTCAAAATTGGATTTTTGATACTAGATGTGGTACATAAATATGTACTGATGTGCAGAATCTGCTGATAAGCATGAGACTGACTTCAGATGAGATTGACCTGCGAGTCGAAAACGGGACGTGAGTCGCTGTTTTAACCGTAGAAACATAAGTTTAGGAACTACCCTTTGGGTATGTACTTAAATTAGGAAAGTGTAATAATGTACCTAGTTTGACTAGAAACATTATCTCTATATCTAAGTTTAACCCGTTGCGGGTATACTTTTATATTCTGGAACACTAAGTGTTTTATTTTATAAAGATGATATTGAGATAAGCACATTAGATGTGAATAACAGTATTTATATTTTGAATATAAATGAATCTCAAACGTACAACATGACAAACAAATAGCTCAAACTGATTTAATCAGATGAGACTTATTTGTGGCATTGATGTCTGGGACACATTAACAAGACTCGTATATCCACACTTTCGAAGAGTGGGTACTAGGACGGAATTGATTCTAATCAAATGAAGTCTACGAATCTAGTTTATTAGGCAAAATGCCTAAGACACCTTTTACTTGGTAAAAGTACAAGTGCCACCGATCTGTTAGCCCTCGTTCATAGTGACGTAAGTGGGCCCATGTCTAGCTAGGAAAGAGGTGGATATGAACACTTTGTAACCTTTACGGATGTGGCATCGCGTTATGGTTATGTGTTTCTTTTGAAACACAAGTCAGAAACTTTTAGAGTTTCAACTCAAAGTAGACAGACAGACCGGCTAAAGTATTAAACTGTCACGGTTAGACCGTGGTGGAAAATACTTAAGTAATAAGTTTCTTGAATATTTGAAAGAGTATAGTATTCTTTCATAAAGGACTCCTCTCGGAACACCTCAATTTGATGGTGTGTCCGAACATAGAAACCGAACCTTGTTGGACATAGTAAGGTTAATTATGAGTCGCTCTGAGCTACCATTTTCCTTCTAGGGATACGCATAAAACAGTGCAAAACTTATTTTGAATAAGGTTCCATAAAAATCTGTTAGACAGATTTCATATTAGTTATGAACATGAAAGAAACTAGGTTTTCTCATTCCTGAAGATTTGGGAATGCTAGGATTATGTTTGGATGATACCAAACTAAAACCCAAATCAGATAAGTGCCTAATTTGTAGGTTATCCTAGGGAAACCAAAGTATAGTACTTATACAACTCACAAGAGAACAATATAATTGTTGCTCTCCATGCGGTTTTCCTAAGAGGAATACCTATATGCAGTGGTAAGTGGGAGGAAAGTAAAACTCGATGAAAATCAGAGTAATACTGTTCCAGGCACCGATTCTTTAACGGAACACAAACAGTTCATCAAGGATGAAACTGTACCACAATCTTCGAATACACAAGAACCACGTAAGTCGGAGAGAGTCAGAAAACAACCTGGGAGGTATGGGTTTCTGATCTCACCTCATAAAGATGTCAATCTTATTGAGGAAGACGAACCGACTACGTATGAGGAAGTGATACAAGGTATCGACTCCTATCATGGCAAAGTGTCATGAAATCCTAAATGGATTCTATGTATACCAACCAAGTTTGGACACTGGTTGTTGTACCGGAAGGCATTGTGCCTATTGGTACTATATAAGTCTTCAAGGAAGACAAACATGGATGGCAACATACAAACGTACTGAGCTAGGCTTGTAGCGAAAAGGTATCGTTATCAACATTGTGTCGATTACGATGAAACCTTTTAAACATTGCCATGATTAAATCCATTTGGATAATGCTGCATGTTTCATTTATGAAATATGGCAGCGGAACGTCAAAATCGCCTTCCTTAAAAGGAAACCTTTTTGGAGGATGTTTATCAACATCCTGACGGTTTTGTCGTACCAAAACATGCAAACAAGGTTTGCAAGTTAATTCGATCTGTTTATGGATTGAAGCAAGCATTGCGTTCTAGGAACCAGCGTTTTGATGTAATCATAATGGTATATAATTTAATTCAAAACGAAAATGATTCTTGTGTATATAAGGAGGTTAGTGGGAGTGCACTGACAATGATTGTCCTATATAATGATGATATGTCATTTCTTGGAAATGACATTCCCATAATACAATCGGTGAAAACTTGGTTTTTCATGAAAATTCTCCGTAGAATTCTTGGGAGAGACAACTTTTATTATAGGAATAAGGATCTACTGTGATAGATCTAAAAGTTGTTGGCACTCTCCGAGAACTCGTACATTGAAATATATGTACGCGACCTGGTGTCTCATATGCTTTGAGCATATGGAGTCACAATCACACCAATCCAAGTAATAGTCACTGGATTGATGTTAAGAACATCTTTAAGTATCTTAGATGAACTAAGGATGCTTTCTTAAGCTATGGAGAAAGAAAACTTGAAGTGACTGGGTTCACCGCTGTAAGTTTCCAAACCGACAAAAACGACTATAAGTCGTAATAAGGGTACTATATAGTTTGAACAACGGAACAGTGAGCTGGAAATCTTCCAAGCAAGATATTGTTACCGAATAAACAACAAAAGCGGAATATTGTTGCAGCTGACGCAGCAAAAGAAGCGATTTGGATCTATAAAATTCCTAATTAGATTAGGAGAAGTTTTGTTAGCAGCTGAGCTAGGCTACAACACAGGCTAAAGAATTTAAGGACTCATCAACGATCCAAGTATATAATTCAACTATTTCATCTGATTCGTCGGATCATACATCGTGGCGATGTGATGATCGAATAAATCACATCAGATGATAACCTTGCAAATCCGCTGACGAAAGCTGTTTCTCAGCAGAAGTTTGAGTGACCCGTACATAGTTCAAGTGTAGGACACTTGAGTGATTGGCTATAGGCCAAATGGGAGATTGTTGGACAATTATGACCCATAGCATCACTATTTGTACAGAACATGGTGTTGTTGTACAAATTAACTATGTGACAAAGGAAATTGCTATTTTATCATTTGTAATTGGATTACCAAGATACATAAATGATAAAAGTCCATATGATTAGTTCCGGATTAATAAGATATGAGACAATATTAATCCATTAAGGTTTAATCATTAAAATATCCCTAGTCGTAGTATTATCGAGATTGGACATCGATAATACGGAATAGACTAGTATTGCACTTGTGCGCGTTGTGGGAGCATAACGACATAGTTCTCATATATTTAAGTATTGGATACTTATGCAAGTGTGATAGGAGATTGTGTTTACCGATGGTACGGAAACATGTTCGCTCTGGATAGACCCCTCAGAATTCCATTGGTAGTATTACTATGTGTCTATGGAAGTCCGAATCAGGGTAGGTGTATTTGGTCTTAACCTGAGACTTGCATCGCTAATACTTGCGACAATCAATATACTTTGGTTTTGGTCGTCTGAGGATTTAACAGGTTTTGTGTACGCCTCTTCTGGGTATATTGAGAATCGTAGTGTATTGGGTGTGATGTCAAGATGGAAGTATCACTCCAGTCATATGGAGATGATGATCACGTAGGATACGGAACTAGTACTCTTATGTACTGCAGTCATCGGGATAATATGACTAGGTCATGTTTATCTTATTATAGAGACTAGTTACCAGAGATCCGATATATGTTTCGTACGGGGCAGACACAATTCCAGCCCCAGGCCTTGCATGTGACATCCGATATTGGATCGCAATACGCAATACTACGTATACTACGCCCGACATAGATTTTATATTCCTTTAAGAATATTTCTGGATAATTGGGTAGGCATGGTGCTTTGCTAGAAGCCAAACCATGTCTTGTAAATCGGTAAGAACGTGGTACTAGGTACGCACGTATTCGGATATTTCGATGACCGAATTTACTGCCAACATATCCAGGGATCTTATGGGTCGCTTCCCGAAGATTCGTCGATGACGTATGACTCGAACATAATTAATCTGAGATTAATTAGATGAGAGAGAAAATTAATCTAGGATTAATTGCGGAGATATTTTATCTGGGATAAAATACTATTAGAAGATAGAGAACGATTAATTCAGAATTAATCGATAAAATAATATATTCGATATATTAAACGAAATTAGATTTCGACGCGGAATTAAAATTGGATTTTAATTCGGGCAAACGAATTAGTTTAGAATTAATTCGCGAACGACGTGAATAGTAATTTTGCTAGGCATAATTATTTAATTAAATTGGATTTAATTACGTCGCAACGAAAAATTCGTAAATCCGGAATTAGCGAACCTGAGCCCGGGATGTGTTGCGGGCCCACTCGGATTTTGAATCAAGTGGGGCCCACAAGTCACATCACTAGTCAACTTTATCTAACTTTTTGGTTGATGTAAGTTGTTGGAGATTGCTTGTTTCTTACACAAGCTTGACTTGTACCAACTTTTGGAAAATTGGTAAATGGTATTTGTTTTTTTGAAATTAAATACACAACACACAATTTTACTCTCTCTCTCAATTTTTTAAGAAGCTGAATGCTCCTCTCTCTCACTCCCTCCATTGCCGAGACCTAGGGTTCTTGGTTGAAGATTTTTGATTCAAAAATCTTGCATGCTAGCACATCAATGAGTCATTCAAAGGTGATAGGGAAACCTATCCTTGAGCTTGGAATCAAAGATCAAAGCTTGGAGCATTGATTCAACATTCAAAGAGGAGCTTGGAGCACAACACAAGGGCTTGGCCGAAACTTCAAGGACCATAATTTTTGTGTTCAACGCATCCAAAATCCGATCAAAGTGAGTATTTTCCGCATTCTTACTTTGTTGTATTCACATGATTTCTTGCTTAATTGATCTTGGTTTGACCTAGAAAACCCAACAGTGACGGCTCGCAACTCAACCACTCCGACATTATTCTGTGTGCCAGAGGGAAAGTCTCTGACCTACCCCTATCACGTCAGCCTTCTGAAGGCTCAAATTTTCATGTAAGGCTTACGTCATTCATACATAAGCACAAGATACTGCAATCCCGACCTCTGTCCTCGGGCAGTATGCCAGGTGAATGGTGCTGGATCCTCTTCCTTGCTCCTTTACCAGGTCGGGTCGGTAGTCACAGACCACCTCGGGTCAGCCTCTGTAGATGCTCAAATGCTGTCGAATCTGATATCTTTTCATTAGGTCGGGTCGGTAGTCACGGATCTATCCAACTGGTTCTTCCCTCAGGTCCTTCTGCGCCTCAGGCTCGGACCCCTTTATCTAACCTTTCATCCTTATAAGGACCTTGGACTATTAGTACAAATCTCATTATACCCCTCTTCAGGTTTCAGAGTTTCTCGGGACTGAAAATCTTCATCAACAAACATGAACATTTTTTTTAGTGGAAACACAAGTTTCATTTCATTTAAGATAGAGCATTGTATTAACAAGTGGATAACAGACTTCTAGATCAATTCATAATGAATCTATTACAGTAAATATAAATTGTTTTTTGGAGTGATACTTTCTAGTAGTTAACTTTTTTTTGCGCAGTTATATTATGGAAAAACATAAAACAGTTTGTGAAATTTACTCTTTTAAACAAAAAAAAAAAAAAAAAAAAGTTCATGGTCGATAGTAAATGACATTTATTCCTTGTACCTTTTATTTGATTTAACGATACTAACAGAAATGTAGTTAAAGGTTATGTTTTGATACATTAAGTAATTAGGTGATAACTATCCTAATATTAGACAATAATCTAGATTTACCAAGCTCTTATCAACCAGTTTAATTTTTTCTGCGCAAGTTAATTTCTCTAAAACAAATTAACACATATATAATAAACAGTATACAGGAAAAAAAAAAAAAAAAAAAAAAAAAAAAAAAAAAAAAAACAGTATGATTTTAAAAGACATTAGACGTACGATGAGAGTCCCTAACGCCGAAGTCTTCTAAGCGTCTCTTAGATAGTGCGGTTATGTGGTGTTAGATGTTTTATTTTTTATTCACAAAACTCAATGAAGTTTAAAAATTTAGGTTCAACTAAGTTTAGGATTATGATTTAGTAAATTGAGGTCAATTTGAGTTAGGTTATGATAATTTGTATAATTTGGCCAATTGAGGTCAGTTGGGTATATATTATTTAGAAATTTATGTTCAATTAGAATTAGATTTTGGATTTTTATAGTTTCCGACAACAGTCGACGCGTGAGCTACAAGCACCGTTACCGTTGGCCACCAATTAGAACAACGTCAGTTCGATCTTCTTGTTTAAATATCGTCAGCTATCTATTTATATTAATCAGATATCGATTCAAGTTATCATTTATTGTAGATCTGAACTTTTCAATCGATATTTACCTATATCTTTATTTTTCTACAAAATCGGAACAATCAAGTATCATCTAGCCCCTAAACAACCGCTTATACAGTCTTTAGAAACACTGATAAAGAGTCGAGGGATGAGACGGAGTGGGGGCTAAAAATAAATAAAGTTGGGAAATGAGCCGAGAAAATGTTTTAAGTATTCGTGGGTTTGGGAGTTGTTTGAAAGACAGTCACAGTGGAGAAAAGGCTGCAAGAGAATCCAACACCCAAACATGGTAAAGCTTAGGAACCCACCATCCACCGTCCTCTCGCCTTAGCAACCTAGACCTAGCAGATTCACTATCTTCTTATCTCTCTCTAACAAAACCAAACAATCCTTTTCGAAATACTTAAAATCATATTAAAAGTTATTTTTCAAAATAAAAATAATTAAACACTAGTTGCCTAATATTTCCAAACTGATTCTTCTTCTTCAACTCCTCCTCCTATGTGATAAGCCATACCCCACTTGGATAATTTATCAGTAGTATCAGTGAGAGAATAATTGGGTTTGCATGGAACGTGACAAATTCAAGTACAGTAGAGATTTGATAGTCCATGAGCTAGTTGCTGCTTGATTCATCATAAAGTAGAAGCTTTGTGTTTTATTGTTCAAAGAGCTTTTGAGATTCTCTTCTTCTTCGAAGTGCTTTTTCATGGAGAGTCACAGATTGAGGTTTGTGATCAAATTACTATCTCTCTTCTTCTTCTTTTCAGTTATGGGTATTTGCAGCAGCATCAGCTTCAGAACTACATGTTTAGGTAAGTAATATATTCAATCATTTGATTATTTATTACCTTAGCTTAGAGGCTAGAGCTTCGCTTTTTTTTTTTTAAATATAATTTGCAAGTGTTAAATTGAAATTTCTCTTTCAAATAAATGCAGGTATCAGCAGGTGTCAATCCTCTGTTATGGCTGGTTTGTCTTTTCTGGTATTAAGCTTGCTTCTTCATTTCTCATTATGTTTAATTTTGATTTACATAATTAATCATTTAATTAAATGATCTTAAAACTTACCTTGCATTTAGGCTTTTATGAGTGTGTGAAATATATATATAAATGTCATCTTTTCTCCTCTCAACATTCAAAGTTCAAACAATTGATCATCAGGCTAAAATGCGCCTGAAAGGCATCAGGAGAGAAGCCTGGGACCGTCTGATGCATCGAAGCATCATCATGATTAGCAACCACACGAGGGTTTGTGGTCCCTGATCACTCACTCACTAAAGCCCATTGATTTGAGCCCTTTTTCGCCGCCCACGTTAACATAATCGGCGCATCTTAGCTCGTAGCCCGTGTTTGTTACCAATTTGTGTATGTCTTTTAATGATTCTCGGTAACTTGCGCCATCAGTGTCAGCGGCTTAACCGTAACCACGTACTCTTCAATTCTTCATGTATCCCGTGAACCATGTTTTAATTATTAGTACTCTTCAATTCTTTTTTTTTTTTTTTTTCTTTTGGCTATTAGTATTAATTTTTTTAATTAAATGGGTAATGTTTTTGTAGGAAATTGAAAAAATAAGAGATGATCAAGAAGTGAACAACATTGATGAGCAACAAGAGGGTCAGGGGACTGCTATGAGCTTGGCTAGTAGGAGATTATTGAGTGGGCCCGGCTCGTCACCGCCACGTTGCACATCCAAGTGCGGCAACTGCACGCCGTGTAAGCCGGTTCACGTGCCGGTGCCGCCAGGGACGCCGGTGACGACCGAGTACTATCCGGAAGCATGGAGGTGCAAGTGTGGCAACAAGTTGTACATGCCATGAATATATGATGCATTTTTTTAGTTTTGTCTATTAATTACTACATAAATAACTTCTAAGCTATATAATTCACTAGGTTAATTATGTGGTGATTATGAACAGTGTATTTTTACTTAGTCATCCCCAATGGCGTGGTTTGGTGGTGTAAGACTTAGAATCTCACCTTGAGGTCCTGGATTCGAATCCAAGAAGTGCGTTTCTTGTAAGAGCCTGTGACAACCGGGAATTTACATGCTCCGCTTAAGCCTGAAAATGGTGATTCGGTGACGGAGTTTCCAACGATTTCAAAAAAAAAAAAAAGTATTATAACTTAATCAATTAGGGGTGAGATATTTTAATTTAAATTTTTGATTTAATATATCATTAAATATCACTTTGATTTTGAATACCTATTATTGTATTTGGTTAAATCAGTAATCTAAGTTTTAAAAAGATTATGCGATGTGATTTAATGTATTTTTTATTTTTTAATTATATTACAATTTATTAATATTTATATTCAATACTGAACATTTTTAATTTAGCTATGTAATAACATAATTGAGATATTTAAGAAATATAATTTATTTTTATATATTAAAAAAATTAATCTTCACAATGCACACAGGAAAAGTGGAACCCTTACTATAAGGAATCCTATGATAAAGTATCTATCACCTGAGCAACGAGTAATGCAATAATGATGTTTGTTTGTATACCAGTTCTGTAAATGCAATATAATTTTTATTATAATAAAAAATAATAATAATGAGAAAAAACTGGGCTTTTAATGGGCCAGTTTATATTTTTCCGGCCGTAACGGTAATCTCCAAGTTCCAATTTTAATTTGTTCACGATCAACACCGCAATAAATACCTATTATTTGTTGAACAATTTCAGTAAGAAAAATGACAAAGGAGATTAAAAGAGGATTAAATAATGATTAAAAATAATTATAAAATATTAGTATTTTGTAGTTAAAAATATTTTTATTTACAAAATATCAGTATTTTATGAGAGATTTTAGTCTCTTTTTAATCCTTATATCACTCTTTCCGTGATAATAACTTCAGTCATATTATTTAAGTAGAATATACGTATTTGCATACAAATTTAATTTGAACATGCCCATCACAAGATTAAGTCCAAAGCTAAATAAAGGTGGTTATAGAAAGACTATATCCTCCAATTTACTGTTGGTGACACAAAATGGAATGCTTCATTAGCCACTCCCTCTAAATTTGGATGTACAGTTACAGGAAAGTAGGTGGATCAATTATTTTTGAATATGAAGTGATTTGATACCAGGAGAATCAAGAAAACAAGCCTCAAAGTATGGATCCAAGCATCCAAGGATGAAGCCTAATAATCCATTCAAGTTATTTGGCAATGAAGGGGTCGAAAATAAACAAGCGAAGACCTCCTAGAGGGGGTTAATGATAGTATTTATTTTAGAGTATGCCAACTATTAGGGGCCATAGGTTATAATATTGGTGTTTATTATAGAGTGAGCCAAATGTTAGGGGCCCAATATTTTATTTGTAATAAGGATTATTACCTATGGTTATTTCTGGTTTTTTAACATATTACAATTAGGGTTTCCATTGTACTATTTAAATAAGTTTTTCATTAATAAAATTGAATGAATGTTTTAACAAAAAAAAAAAAATTTAATATTGCCGTCAGACACAGTGGTGGTGAGGCCGTGATGGCTAACCATGGAATGGTGGATTCTCTTCAAAAACTTATCAAAGGGGTTGCTGTCCTTTATGGCGTTTCAAGCAATTAGAGGTTCGTGATGCTTTGTTCTTCACGGGTTTCTAATCTTCAAACCTCGTTATGCTTTCCTGGGCGCTCATAACAATCTTTTGTGGGTTTCACAGGCTTTGTTTTTGCGGGTTTCACAAGAGTTGCGTGGATAACAATCTCTTGTGGGTTTGTCTGGCTTTGCTCGATGCAGGTTTTCATCAGTTGGCGCTCATAACAATCTTTTGTGGGTTTCACAGGCTTTGTTCCCGCGGGGTTCACAGGAGTTGCGTGGGTAACAATCTTTTGTGGGTTTGCTTGGCTTCGCTCCAGACAGGTTTTCATCAGTTGGTATTCAGAGCTTTGGTTGCAGAGCAGGTTATATCTTATAGTTTGTGTCTTTTTTAATTTTTTTTCTTTCTTTTTTTATTATTTTTTTCTTTTCTTTGAGTCATGTTTCTGTCAATTTTTTCTTTTCTTTGAGTCATGTTTCTGTTAATTTTTTTTTGTTTTTTTTTTGTTTTTCTTTGAGTCTTGAATCTGTTAAATTTTTTATTTTCTCTGAGTCCTGTTTCTGTTAATTTTTTTTCTTTTCTTTGAGTCTTAAATCTGTTAAATTTTTTCTTTTCTTTGAGTCATGTTTCTGTTAAATTTTTTTCTTTTCTTTTTTTTGAGTCCTGTTTTTGTTATTTTTCTTTTCTTTTCTTTGAGTCATGTTTCTGTTTTTTTTTTCTTTTCTTTGAGTCCTGTTTCTGTTAATTTTTTCCTTGAGTCCTGTTTCTGTCAATTTTTTTTTCCTTTCTTTCTTTCTTTTTCTTTTGTCATCCTGCCTGTGCTGGACTCAAAAATTTCAAAAAAAAGCAAACACAAATCCTGCACCAAAAAAAAAAAATTCAGAAAGACAAATCCGATTTGGTTAGAGATAAAATTTTCGAACATTACAGATTGACCTTAAAGATTCGATCACGAATCTTCTTAAAGAAGGGGAGAATGATATGATACAAGGAGCATCAAGAAAACAAGCCTCGAAGTATGGATCCAAGCATCCAAGGATGAAGCCTAATTATCCATTCAAGTTATTTGGCAATGAAGGGATCGAAAATAAACAAGCGAAGGCCTCCTAGAGGGGGTTAATGATAGTGTTTATTTTAGAGTGGGCCAACTGTTAGAGGCCCTAGGTTATAATATTGGTGTTTATTTTAGAGTGGGTCAAATGTTAGGGGCCCGGGATTTTATTTGTAATAAGGATTATTACCTAGGGTTATTTCTGGTTTTTTAACATATTACAATTAGGATTTCCATTGTACTATTTAAATAAGTTTTTCATTAATAAAATGGAACACTACAAGAAATTAGACTTTTTATGGAAAAAATTTAGTGGCGAAATTCATTTTGCCACTAAAAATTATTATTAGTGGCGAAATTTATTTTCGTCACTAAAAATCCCTATTTTTGTTGGCGAAATTTAATTTCACCACTAAAAATCGACTTATTCGCCACTAATTATCAAAATTTTTGGTTCCCCCTTTAAATTTCACGGCCTTCTATCTACCGAAATAAATTTTTTTTTTAATTTACCAATAAGTGCATCAAACGAAACCCACCAAAACCACTCACCATCTTCTTCTTCGAAAATGCTTCTCCTTCAGGTTTCAGATGAAGCGTTGTCGCCCCCTTTACTTTTTTCTCTGCTTCACTTCTCTTTTCGTTTCGCTGGGTTTCTGGCTTTATGCGTTGTCGCGACAGATAGCTCGAGGCCGTCACGAAGAAGCGTTGTTGCATGTGCTGGAGTTTGTAGAAGCTGGAGACAAATCACTAAAGAGATTGTTAAAGTTCCTGTTGGGTGTGCAAACAACGTCCCAATGTCCCGCATTGGTTAGAAATGGGGAAGATCATGGGCATATAAGGATAGACATGTATCTTCATTGGTATGAGGCCTTTTGGGTATAACCCAAGAGCAAATCCATGAGGGCTTAGGCCCAAATTGGACAATATCATACCAATGTGGAGATATGTGATGTCCTAGGTTCCTTACAAGTGGTATCGGAGCCATGCCCCAGATTTAGCCATGTGGATGAATCCTCGGAATGCAGAACAAAAAAGGTGGTGAGCCCCGATCATAATCCGTGAGTGCTCGGTTAGATAGGCGGTGCGCTCTGGTCTTCATGGAGTGGACGGATGGATGATCGTTTGAGGGGAGGCTCGGTGGTCCTTTGTTCGAGGGGAGGATTGTTGGGTGTGCAAACAAAGTCCCATTGTCCCACATTGGTTAGAAATGGGGAAGATCATGGGCATATAAGGATGGACATGTA
>SKCR01049563.1:0-97082 GCA_019454045.1 Zanthoxylum bungeanum | reverse complement strand
TAAATTAATATGTAATTTGGAATGATGTGTTAATTTAAATTGTTGTAATTGGGCTTAATAGGCTTGGTTGGGCCAAGTTTAGTTTTGGACAATTGGGTTGGATCCAATTGGGCCTAAAACCATTTCTATAAAGTCTAAATATGACAATCGGGCCTTTAAATAATTTAATTGGGCTTAATTGGCCTAAATTGATTTTTGGCTAAAAGGGTGATTTCTTAATTGGGCCTTGGCATTTGGGTTTGATCCATATTGGCCAAAGCCCATGCCTTAAGAATTAATTAAAAGCCCATTGGACTTTAATTAAATTAACATTGGATGTTAATTGGGCCTTTGAGACCTATTAAGATTGGATTTAGAATCTAAGTCTAAAAGACACTATGAAAAAGTGTAATGATTTAATTTGGAATTAAATATAAATTAGTATTGGATACAATTTAAATCGGATTTAAAATTGTAGTTCGATATAATTCGAGAATACGTACTTTGAGTATTTATTCTTAAACGAGTTTGACTCGCGCAAATCAAATCGTTGTTTGAACATTGGATGGTCATTAATCAAAGATTAGTTAATTGGATTAGATTGATTGATAACATGTTTTGTGTGAATACTTGGATGTATTCTATGATAATGTATATCAGATAGATATTAGAAGGGTGAGAGCAATTTTGGAAATTGTTGTAATAAATTTAAAATTTATTTAAATTGGACCTGCTAGTCCAGCCTATTACCTCTTTTCTCATTGTATTTCTCTTCTAACCAATTCCCCTCAATGTAAATGAGGTTTCTTTAATGTATTATGTAATTGGGTAGAAGTAAGAATTGTGCTAGCGGGAGAGAGGAAATGAAGAGATTTATTTTAGGAACAAATTTTGTTATATATCCATCCTCATATCATTATTAATTTATTTCGCGCCTTATTATGCTTTTAGAATGCATGCTTAAGGGTGTATGATGACACCTAATCAAAGATAATAATTTGGTTGCCAATTTACGCGAAAACCCTCATTCAATATTAAGCATTTTTCCTTTCATTGAGTGGTTCTCTCTCAAGATCCAAGATTGGCATTGGTTTGTTGGCCAAAGTCAAGACCTTTGTCGATCACGGATGTGTTTGAACCACGTAAGCTTTGTTACATATCGCGTGTCTGGGGCAGTTGTGACTTGTTGGCCAAAGTCAAGGTCACTTCTTGTTCATCGACCTTGATTACGAAGCTTTCCCACTGTCAATGGGTCGCGTTTAACTAGAATCATCAAGCTTGTTGAGCCAAAGCCAAGGCTTAGTTGATTTAGAGGAAAATGTTAGGAAATATATTGGATATATTTACATATATTAGATATATGTTCGGAATTGGAGGTCCACCTACTGGATCTAGGAATTGGATGGGATCCAATTGATCTTAGAGATCTACCTAGTTAAGTTTCATACAGCTTGTTGGCCAAAGTCAAGGTTGTGTGTTATTTAACAGGATCCTAGCCCACTAGGAAACTGGGTTTCCTGAGTACTCCACAGAGGGTTAGAGGCTCATAGAAAAATAGTGGGAGGCAAGTATTAAATTTGCAATTTCATTTAAATATTTGCCAATACGCGCTCTTTTATTTTAATTTATCGTTGTTATAAATATATTAGTTGGACTAATATTTAATATTGCTTTCGTCGAACAATTAGACTGTACAACACACTACTTCATTTGTAGTTGGTTATATAGTTAGACTATAATAATCATTACATTTGAATGTAACCGATCATTTGTAGTTGGTTATATAATTGGACTATAGTAATCATTACATTTGATTGTACCCGAAATCATTGATTGAATAGTTGGACTGTAGCAATCAATATAACTGGAAAGATTAGTGTCAAATGACATAATCCTAGGTGAAAATATCTTTAACGGCACAATTTTCCAAATTGGGAAATGAATCTCATGATAGTTATGGGAGTTGAGAAGTTACTCTATTGGATAGAGAAACCTCTCGTGCCTGAGCCCGGAGTTGAGCAAATAGTAAAGCATGAGCTTTGGAAGACTCATCGTGATGATAAATTTAGTGCTCAATCTGTTATGCTTGTCGCAATGACTCATCAATTTCGTCGTCAGAACAAAGGATTGGATCCTTATAGTATGATGTTGAAATTGAAGGATCTTCACAGATCTAACCTAAGATCTCAGAAGTATGAATTACAAAAGAAGCTCTTTCGCTCGCGTATGTCAGAGAATATATCTGTCAAACACTAGGTGTTGTAGATGATTGCTGACATCGAACAGCTAGGTTAGCTGGGCATTACCTACGAGGTCGAGACTTCCATAGATTTGATCTTATAGTCTCTACCCGACTGTTGGGACAGGTTCATCATGAACCAATAGAAAACTCTTGGAGAGTTAATGGCTATGCTCAAGGAGGCAGAGGCAGAGCCAAAGCTTCCAAAAGGGTCAAGAAGCACAAGGCGCATCTTACTTTGACATCCCAGAAAGCCAAGGCTTGGCCGAAGGCTTCTGGGGGTGTGAAAATGGCAAAGGCAAAATCATCACAGTCTTCTGGGAAGACAAAAGACATATCCCAATATGTCTGCCTAAACTGTGGCAAACAGGGTCACTAGAAGAGTGACAACCATATGGACAAGGCATATATGAAGGAAGTGAAGGCGGGCAAGACTCCGACTTCAGATGTGTTTGTTATAATATGTCCACTACTAATTTTAAAATTGGATTTTGATACTAGATGTGGTACATACATATGTACTGATGTGCGGGATCTGCTGATTAGCAGGAGACTGGCTTCAGATGAGATTGACATGCAAGTCCGAAACGGGACAATAGTCGATGTTTTGGCCATTGGAACCTAAGTTTTGGAACTGCCCTTTCGACATGTACTTAAATTAGGAAAGTGTTATATTGTACCTAGTTTGACTAGAAACATTATCTCTATATCTAGTTTAACTCGTTGCGGGTATACCTTTATGTTCCAGAAAACTGGGTGTTTTGTTTATAAAGATGATATTGAGATATACATATTAGATGTGAATAACATTATTTATATTTTGAATATAAACAAATCTCAAACATATTACATGACAAACAAAAGGCTTAAACTGAACAAATCAGAAGAGACTTATTTATGGCATTGTTGTCTGGGACACATTGGCAAGAGTCGTATATTCACACTTTCGAAGAGTGGATACTTGGACAAAACTCCCTCTTTTCCTTGCTCTCTCAATATCCATCCAAACCTCAAGAGAAATCATTCGTCGGGATGCAAGCTTGGAAGGAAAGTCTCCCTGTTGAAGCCAGTTTGATCCTAATTTAAATGACGTCTGCAAATCTAGTTTATTAGGCAAAGTGCTTAAAACGCCTTTTAAAGGTAAATGTACACGTGCCACCGAGCTGTTAGCCCTCGTTCATGGTGACGCAAGTGGGCCCATATCTAGCTAGGCTAGAAGTGGATATAAATACTTCGTAACCTTTACGGATGTTGCATCGCGTTATGGTTATGTGTATCTTATGAAACACAAGTCGGAAACTTTTGATAAATTCAAAGAGTTTCGACACGAAGTAGAAAAATATACGGGCAAAAGTATCATGATATTATGGTTGGATCGTAGTCGAAAACACTTGAGCAATAAGTTTCTCGATTACTTGAAAGAGTATGGTATTCTTTCACAGTGAACTCCTCCCGGAACACCTCATTGAGTGGTGTGTCTGAACGGAAAACCGAACTTTGTTGGATATGGTAAGGTCAAGGATGAATCGCTCTGAGCTACCAATTTCCTTCTAGGGATACGCATTGAACAATGCAATACTTATTTTGAATAAGGTTCTGTCAAAGTCTGTTGGACAGACTCCATATGAAATATGGACATGGAAGAAATTAGATTTCTCATTCCTGAAGATTGGGAATGTTGGGCATATGTTTGGATGATACCAAACTACTACCCAAATTGGATAAGTGCCCATTATGTATAAGTTATCCTAGGGAAAACTAATTCCACAACTCAAAGAGAATAAATAAATTTATTGCTCTCCATGCGGTTTTCCGAAGAGGAATACCTAAATGTAGTGGTAAGTGGGAGGAAAGTAAAACTCGATGAAAATCAGAGTAATACTGTTCCTGGCACCGATCTTAATGGAACACGAACAGTTCATCATGGATGAGACTGTTCCATAATCTTCTAATACAAAAGAACAATGTAGGTTGGAGAGAGTCAGAAAACAACCTAGAGGTATGGGTTTCTGATCTTACCTCATGTAGATATTAATCTTATATGAGGAAGACGAACCAGCTACGTATGAGGTAGAGATATTAAGGTATCGACTCCGCTATATGGAAAAGTTCCATGAAGTCCGAAATGGATTCCATGTATACCAACCATGTTTGGACACTGGTTGATATACTAGAATGCATTGTCCCTATTAGTAACAGATGGGTCTTCATGGTGAAGACAAACATGGATGGCAATATACAAACGTACAAAGCTAGGCTTGTAGCGAAAAGGTATCATCATCAACATGGTGTCGATTACGACGAAACCTTTTACCCGTTGCCATGATTGAATCCATTCGGATATTGCTTGCTAATGCTGTATATTTCGATTATGAAATATGGCAGCTGAACGTCAAAACCGCTTTCCTTAACGGAAACCATTTGGAGGATGTTTACAATATCCTGACGGTTTTGTCATGCCGAAACATGCAAACAAGGTTTACAAGTTAAATCGATCCATTTATGGATTGAAGCAAACATTGCGTTCTTGGAACCAATGTTTTAATGAGATCATAATGGTATATGGTTTCATTCAAAACGATGATGATTCTTGTGTATTAAGAAGGTTAGTGGGAGCGCACTCACATTGGATGTCCTATACAATGACGATTGTATTACTTCTTAGCAATTTCATTCCCATATTGAAATCGGTGAAAGCTTGGATTTCATTAAAATTCTCCATGGAATACTTGGGAGATGCAACCTTTATTCTAGGAATAAGGATTTACTAGGATAGATCTAAAAGTTGTTGGCACTCTCCGAGAACTAGTACATTGGAAGAAGAATGTACGCGACCTGGTGTCTCATATGCTTTGAGCATATGGAGTCACTATCAGGTTGATCCAGGTGATGGTCACTGGATTGATGTAAAGAACATCATTGAGTATCTTAGACGAACTAAGGATGCTTTTTTTAGATTTGGAGAATGAGAACTTGAGGTGACTGGGTTCACCGTTGGAAGTTTCCAAACCGATAATGACGACTTTGAGTCGCAATAAGGGTACATAATTTTGTTTGAACAACGGAATAGTGAGCTGGAAATCTTCCAAGCAAGATACTGTTGCCGATTTAACAAAAGCGGATTATATTGCTGCAGTTGAGGCAGCAGAAGAAACATTTTGGATCCATAAAATTCCTAATTAAATTAGGAGTAGTTCTGTTAGCATCTTAGCTAGGCTACAACATAGGCTAATGAATTATGGTCTCATCAACGATCCAAGTGTATACTTCGAACGGTTTTATCTGATTCGTGAGATCATACATCATGGCGATGTGATGATCGAATAAATCGCATCAGATGTTAACCTTGTAAATCCACTTGCGAAAGCGATAACTCAGCATAAGCATGAGCGACCCGTACAAAGTTAAGGTGTTTGACATTTGAGTGATTGGCTATAGGCCAAGTGGGAGATTGTTGGACAATTATGACCCATATCATCACTATTTTATAAATGACATGGTGTTCTTGTACAAAATTGACTATGTGACAAAGGAAAATGCTCTTTTATCATTTGTAATTGGATTACCTGGATATATAAATGATAAAAGTCCATATGATTAGTACCGGATTAATAAGATATGAGACAGTATTAATCCATGAAAGGTTTAATCATTAAATATCTCTAGTCGTAGTATTATCGAGACTGGACATCGATAATGTGGAATAGACTAGTATTACAATTGTGCTCGTTATGGAAAGCTTAACGACATAGTTCTCATATATTTAAGTATAAGATACTTAAGCAAGTGTGATATGAGGTTCTGTTTACCGATGGTACGGGAACAGCTTCGCTCTGGATAGACCCATCAGAATCTCATTGGTAGTATGACTATGTGTCTATGGGAATCCGAATCAGGGTAGGTGTATTTGGTATTATCCTGAGACTTCCATCGCTAATACTTGCGACTATCAGTATACTTTGGTTTTGGTCGTCCGGGGCTTTAACAGGTTCTGTGTACGCCTCTTCTAGGTATACTGAGAATCGTAGTGTTTTGGGTGTGATGTCAATATGGAAGTATTACTTCAGTCATATGAAGATGATCACGCATGGATACGGAACTGGTACTCTTAAGTATTGCAGTCATCGGGATAATATGACTAGGTCATGATTATCCGATTATAGAGACTAGTTGCCATTGATCCGTTTTATGCTTCGTACGGAGCAGACACAATTCTAGCCCCAGGCTTAGCATGTGACATTCGATACTAGATCGTAATACGCAATACACTGTATACTACGCCTGATAAAGATTATATATTCCTTTAAAGAATATTTCTGGAGAATTGGGTAGGCACGGTTTTTTGCTAGAAGCCAACCATGTCTTGTAAATCGGTAAGAACGTGGTACCGGGTACGCACGTGTTCGGATAGTTCGATGACCGTTTTACTGCCAACATATCCATGGATCTCTTGAGTCGCTTCTCAAAGATTCAGCGATGAGATTTGACTCGAACATAATTAATCTGGGATTAATTATGAAAGAGAAAATTAATCTGGGATTAATTACGGCAAGAATTAATCTGGGATTAATTAACAGAGAAAAAATTAATATGGGATTAATTGCATCGAGAATTTAATCTGGGATTAAATTCATCGAGAGGAGAGAACGCGATAATTTGGAATTAATCGGTAAAATAAATTTAATAGTTAAATTTGATTTTTCTATTTAATTTATTTAACTGGGCTAAAATAATATATGAGATATATTAATTGAAATTGAATTTCAATGCGAAATTAAAATTAAATTTTAATTCGTGCGAACAAATTAATTTGGAATTAATTTGTGCGAGCGACTTTCATAATAATTTTGCGATGCATTATTATTTAATTAAATTGGATTTAATTACGTCGCAACGGTAAATTCGTTTAATCGGATTAAACGAACCCGAGCCTGAAGTGTGTTGAGCAAGCCCACTTGAATTTTGATTTTAAAGTGGGGCTCACTTTACTTACATCATTAGTCACCTTTGGTGATAGAAATGATTGATGGGTTTTGTTGGAACTTGTAACACACACTTTGCTTTTCGGAAAAACATTTATCAACTTTTGGATTTGTTTTTTGATATTGATTTTAGAAATCAAAAGAAAACAAAAACAAAACTCTATCTCTCTCTCTCCCTACCTCCATTGCCGAACATGAAGCTCATTGGAGGAGAACTTTTTCTTTCATTTTCTTGTTCATGCTAGCACATAAGGAGTCAAGTGAAGGTGATAGGGAAACTCACCAATGAGTTTGGAACACAAAGAAAGCTTGGAGCTTCTTCCACATCCAACAAAGTTTTTAAACTCATCCAATCAAAGTAAGTAATTTCCGCAACTCCTCTTTGATTTATTCACACACGAATCACTCTTAGAGATCTTTGGCTTGTTCTAGGAACACTAACAGAATTTGGTTTTAGAACCGAGCATTTTTCATAATAGTATTTCAGTTTTCGTTTTAAATTGTCCACTCACTTAGATAGTTCGAATGATCTAACACCCCCACTCCCAGTTTTTCTATCTTGCATGTATTCCCGGAGGACGAGCTCGAGAGGATGGATACTGCTGGCAGTCACAAGAGGATTTGGTCCACCAGGTCGAGTCAGAGTTTAGTTCAGTCAGTGTCAGAAGATGTCATGTAATATATAATTGGTTTAGTAAAGTATACACATGTAAAGAGTTATAAGTGCTCATTACTAAAGTTGAGATGTGTAGTGAATTTGAGTATTTAGTTAAAAAAACATTATGCATTTATAATGTTAAGTTGGGCAACGATCCCGTGTATGAGTTTATACATGAGATGAATTTAACATTGTCAGGAAGTCAGAGGCTGAGGGGGATAGTACGACCTATTCCCTACCGGTAGCATCTTTCGGATTGGGGATGTTACAAAGATGGTATCAGAGCATGGTCTAGGGAGTCAGTGATTGCAGTGGGTAGAGTGTTGGGGTCTTGTATACGTTGTATGCCTGAGATACTAGTTTATAAAGTACTACCTCTCCAGTATCCGATCCTCGAGTACGTCCTCAAGCTCCATAAATAGATTAGTAAGCATTCCCAAGGCTACCCGAATTTCTTCCTAATAAGTAACCCTAATTTTTGCTCTAGTTACGAATCATTCCATGACTATTCGAAATTATTAGTAAATGATCAAGTTAAGTTATGAAACTAGAAAATGCAAGTACTTAAGGAAGTAAGAAATGAAAGCTATATGAAAGGAGAAAAGATGCATATATGTTTAAGTAGCCAGAGATAGAAAAGTAAAGAAACAGAAAGAAATCGTCACCGCAATCTTGTAGTACTTTCCAAGAGTTTCGATTTGGCAGGTGGATCGGGCCGTGAAATGAAGTGACTAGCCGAGATCGATGCAAATAATAGAAATTTCAAGGTATTTAAACAAAAATTTTGGAAAATTTCAATATGACCCCGGAAAAATTACAGTTAGGTCCATGTCATTGGGCCTTCATGGAAATCCATATTTTTGAAGCCTTTCTCATACAAATTTCGAAAAATATTCAACACGAAAGTTGTTTGTTTCGGAAAAATGAGTCTGATAGTTCAAGAATCAGCTCAATCAGAGTTTGTTTGCTATCTTTATAACCGAAACAATAAGCTATTATGCATCAAAAATCGCGTAATCGGTTCTCGAAACCATGCGTTTTCTAACTCTACGAATCTTCACTTTAAAATATTCCAATCTATTTTCTAACACATAAACTCTGATTTTTGATTTCCATCCCGCTCCAAGTTCTTAACTTTAATTCGGAAAACTTCTTGCACTGTTCCGAAAAACTCGAGATATTACATGAATTTTCTGATGATTCTAGATTAGAAAGAAACTTCACTCATATGGCATTTATCTTCGATATGAGAGAAAAACCACTCCGGGTATAGGTTACCATCAAAATCCATTATATGAGAAAACTTACAGAGATGATGAAAAGACATTAAGCAACAACTTTGCTAACTCTATTCTCACTCTTGTAATTACCTGAAGAACTCCTCGAGCCTGCACAAATCAGCGTTCTTCAGAATATATGAAGTCTTAGTGATTTGTCTCAGCGAACTTGATGAACACTAAAAAGTGCAAATTTATTAAAATAAAAATCAATCATTTTACACTTATAGCTTCATTTATCCCCTTAATTTAGCATAATAATTAAATTTGTGTTTTATATATTTTTATTGTGATTTTTATCTTTTATGTAGGTGAAATAATACTTTGGATGCATATCTAGAAAAATGGGATTGACATTTGGATTTAGAGGCCAGAAATTTAAAAGGGTATTCTAACAGTGTACAACTTCGGAAATTTCAATCTTGTGGAACGTTCGTATTTTTCCGATAACTTCTTATTCCAATATCGGATTAAGGTGATTCAAGTTCCAGATGAAAGAAGACTCAAAGATCTAAAACTTTAATGTTTATAAGATTTCCGAATTATGAAGTTTTCAAGACTGAAATTGATGAAGAATCCAATGTATTATATATATAATTATTATTTTCAAATTCAAAAACAAAAAATCGGTGGATGCCCCTCCACCTTGACAATTGTCTTTGACAATCGCACAACAATTGTCTTTTACAATTGTACTTTTGCAATTGTGAAGGCCGAGCTTCCTCTATAAATTAGAGGATGCTCAGCCTTCATTCTTCATATTTTCTTCTAAATCTCTTGTAGAATTTGGGAGAGAATGTCTTATGTGTTTTATTTAAAAGCATTTTTTTTTAATTTCTTTTTCTTTTAGTAATAAAATTACGTGCGTTTTTATTCAAATTATGAGTAGCTAATTTCTTTTTCTTTTCTTTTTTGCTGGGGAAAATGGTGAAGCTTTTAACATGAAATTTTAGATTAATCTCACTTATATTATAATATATAAATTGTAATATAATGATTAATATTTAATTTAATTATGGATTAATTATTGGCAAACTTTCTAACCGCCTATATGGCTGGTTTTATTTATTTGGCATAATTAAGTACCTAACTAGACTTGTTATAGACTAAGTTATCACCGCCTTTATGGCTGATTTAATTTATTTTGGCATAATTAATTCCTGAAATAAATTAATTGTGTAATAATGACAATTTATATATTAAAAGTGAGATTTCTAAATTTGAAATATTAAAAATGGATCCTCTAACCCCAATATTTTATTTTATTATTGTAGTTCAATTTAAAATTTTCCAACAACTTTAAACAAATCAACTATTTTCCTTTTCACTTTAATTATTATTTTACCATACTAAATCTATTCCATGTGGATTGACCCCGGACTTACCAGGTTATTTTATTACTTCGACACTCTTATACTTGGGAGTAAAGAATCATTTTTTGAGCGTGTTAAGCTTTTGGCGCCATTGCCGGGGAATAAATTTAGTAGATAGAATAATCTTTATATTTATATATATTTTTTCTCTTTCTTTTCTTTTATTTTTATTTTTATTTTTTTCTACTTTTGTATTTTTGTAATTTTTCTGTATCTCATTTTCTTTCATATTTGCATTTGTGTAGATCCAAAATGTCCTGATTGATCCTAAATGAATCCTGAACCCAGAAATCCCACATACAGACAGACCATGTTTTTAATTCTTCAAGGTTACATGAGACAAAAAAATCAATTAAAATGGAGCTTGTATTTTGCCAAAGAATTTCTTGAACCATCCCCATCCAGAGATTCTTCCATAATTTTTTGTGAGAACTTAATTCGAGAGATTGAGACAGTTAAACGAGAAATTCAATTGAGATCTGAATTGACAAGAATTAGAGGACGCTTTTTGATCTAAATTGCTGCATTTGTATTTTCTTTATTTGTTTTTCTTTTCACTTTTTGTTATTTTTAATTTTAATTTATTTTTTCACTTGTTTATTATTTTCTTTTTATAAGTATTGTATTTGCTTTTTTAAATTTTAGCATATAGTCTGCATTTAGGTTGTATGAGACATTGATCTCGATCATCTAGCGGTAGATTAAATAGAGAGTTTCCATCACCTTCATCGTCTGTCAAAATGACCGAAAACCAAAATGAAAATCCACGTGTCCGAGTTGAAAACCCAATTGATCATGAAGAAAAAAGTCTCAGTATGGCGATCTTAATCATCATAGGACACTCAGACAATTCATGAATCCCATTAGGACAAGATCACCATCTTGCATTGTTTTTCCCCTAGATGCAACACGTTTTAATTTTAAGCAAGGTGTCATCCAACTTTTACCCACATTCCACGGTCTAGAATCAGAAAACCCTTATTAGCACTTAAGGGAATTTGAAGAGGTATGTAACACATGCACATACCAAAATTACAACATGAATATAATTCGATTAAAGTTTTTTCCATTTTCTTTAAAGAATAAAGCTAAAATTTGGCTGTAGAACCTTAGGTCAGGATCCATCAGAACATGGGATGATTTACAAGAACAGTTCCAAAAAAATTATTTCCCCCTTACAGGACAACTCTTTTAAGAGAAGAATCACGACTTTCACACAAGAGTCGGGGAAACACTTTACCAATGTTGGGAGAGGTTTAAAGGGATTTTGAATGTTTGTCCACATCATGGGTTTGAAACATAGAGGCTGGTTGCCTACTTCTATGAGGGGTTAACACCCAAGGTAGACAAGTAAATGATGTGTAATGGTGAGCTTAGGGACAAAAATCCCGAAGATGAACTAGATTACCTAGAATACATAGCAGAGAATGCACAACAATGAGATACAGTTGGCACCTATGAGTCGTCTATAAAACCAAAACCATCTGGTAGAGATATGTTTAACCTTAGGGAAGACTATGACTTTTCTGCTAAGTATGCATCTCTAGCTAAAAAAGTTGAAACATTATAATTAAGGAAGAGTGATCATGTCAAGTCTGTTCAAGAAGTCATCTGTCAAATCTGTAATTCAAATGAACATGTCACATAATTTTGCCAAACTTTACCAGCCTTGTAAGAATATCTTCATGATCAAGTCAGTTCCATAAACACTTTCAAGAGACAAAATCAAAACCCATACTCCCAAACCTACAATTCTAGTTGGAGAAACCATCCAAACTTCAATTGTAGGAATGATAACCAAGAACAACCATCGCAACAACCTCCCCAGGTACACCAGAATTTCCAAAATTCCCAGAGTTATGCACCATATATCCCACCACCTCGGAAAACCCTTGAAGATACTTTGCATGCATTCATTGGGAAGCAGAAAGCCATCAATAACCAAAATGTTAAAACATTGATTGATTTGAAAGATACTTCTCCAAAATCACATAGGCACTGACCAATAATGAGAAAGGAAAGTTTCCTGCCCAACCACAGCCAAATCCCAAGAGTCATCAAAATCCTCACGAGGGTAGTTCTGGTAATCAACACATAGACCAAGTCAAATCTGTTATTACTCTTCGCAGTGGTAAGGTCATCCACAAAGCAATTCTTAAACCTCGCGAAAATGAAAATAAATCAAATTCAGAGGGTAAGGAAGGGGTTGATGAACCATTACCCGTCGTTGATGATAACAATTTCTCTCATGGACCTCCATTTCCGCAGGCATTAAAAATAATGAAATTGAACCAATCCCCAGAGATATATGAAATATTCAAACATGTAAATGCCAATATTCCATTGTTAGATGCCATCCAACAGATATCATCTTATGCCAAATTTCTGAAAGACTTATACACCGTTAAAAGGAAACATTAGGTAAGAAAGATATCTTTTCTAGCTGAACATGTAAGTTCCATTCTCTCAACCAATAATGCATTAAAATACAAGGACCTTGGTTGTCCAACTATTTCCTGTATTATTGGAAATGAAAATTTTGAACATGTTATGCTTGATCTTGGAGCTAGTGTCAATTTGCTTCCACTTTCGGTTTACCAACAACTTAATATTGGTGAGTTAAAACCAACCTCAACTACTTTTTTGCTTACCGATAGATCAGTCGAGGTACCGAAAGGAATTGTGGAAGACGTGTTATTACAAGTCGATAAATTCATATACCTTGTGGATTTTATTGTCTTGGAAACACAACCTATAGCAGACAATTATAAGCCAATTCTTGTAATACTTGGTGCATATTTTTAGTAACAACTAACGCTTTAATTAATTGCATGAATATAATCATGAATTTATCTTTTGGCAATATGACATTGGAGTTAAATGTTTTTAATATGTGCAAACAACCATATGATGAGGACAATGAAAACGAGAACATGTAACTAATTGAACCAATTTTGGAGGAGCATATTCAGAGGAGTTTATCTGATCCCATGAAAATTTATTCTTCTAATTTTCTTGAATCAAGTACGTAATTAAATTCGGATATTCCTAATGATTTTTCACTTGATTCTACACAGGTACTGGAAGACGATGGAGAAAAACAGAATTTGGAGGAACTAGAAGCGCTGGAAGAAGAAAAACATGAGGAAGCACCCAAATTGGAGTTAAATATTTTGCCAGAAGGATTGAAGTATGCATTTCTTAGAGAGGAACAAACTTACCCTATGGTAATTTCTGTTTCCCTCAGAAGCAATCAAGAAGGTAAGTTGTTAAATATGTTGAAAGAACATAAATTGGCAATTGGATGGACTTTAAAAGACATAAAAGGCATTAATCCATTGATCTGCACACACAGAATACATTTAGAAGATAATGTCAGGACATATTGTCAGGCCCAAAGAAGATTGAACCCTCACATGAAAAAAGTGGTAAAAACAGAAGTCCTTACACTTCTTGATGTAGGCATTATCTTCCCTATCTCCGATAGTAAGTGGGTAAATCCTATACAAGTTGTACATAAAAAATCTGGAATAATTGTTGTGAAAAATGATAAAGGAGAATTAATTCTAACTCGAATCCCATCTAGTTGGCGTATGTGCATTGACTATAGAAAACTAAATGATACCACTAGAAAAAATCATTTTCCTTTACCATTTCTCGACTAAATTTTGGAAAGAGTAGCAGGAAATCCATACTATTATTTTCTTGATGGATACTCAGATTATTATCAATAACTTATTGTGATAATTTATATCGTACCGCAAGTGTACGGTGTCAAGTTTTAGTATAAATAAGTGAAAGAGTGTCAAATCCACAGGGATTGCATTAACTCACACTAAATACTACAATTGATAATCCTAACTTTATTTAGAAAATAATTAATAACGATTTAATTAAATAAATAAAATATAAATTAGTTATGTAGGAGGAACCAATACGATAGAGACTCTGGAGTCTGATTTCACCTAGCTATCCCTTATGTATTTGTCATGCCAATTAATCTTTATTCAGTTGTATTCACTCCCTCTCCCGAGTATCAGTGAAAATATTATCAATTACAGACTTCGATATCCCTATAAGAATCTAGTAATTAACAACTCATTACGTCTTGTGATTCTATGTTAACGACTTCAAAGGAACTATATATTCTCCCGAACTCTATAGAATCCTAAGTCATATTCTCTAGATCTTATTCAAAATCCCCTCTCCCGAGTGATAGATTCTAAACATGTATCATCTTAATTTGTGGCCAGCAAACAAGAAGCATTAAACTCAAAAGAATATAAATAAACTTAATAAAACTTCATAACAATATTGACAAACAATACAAAGGTTCAAGCATCAGTTATATTATTCTCCAGAATTAAGGAGTTAGTTTATGACTTAAAGATAAAAACAATAGAAACATGTCATGAATCTAATGAAAATCATTAGAGTTCTAAGAAAAAAATAAGAAAATAAAACCCGAATTGAATCTCTTCCTCTTCAGACGTCACCGCCTTCGTCTCTTCTTATAGCTCTTCAATCCTCCTCATTGGATCTCTCTAAAATTAAGTGTTTTATGTTTTGTGTTGTGTATTATCCTCTCATTTTTGCTTTGGATGAACTAATGTATTTATAATAGAGCCTTAGAATCATTGTGCATGGAAAAATCCTAAATTCAGTGTTTTTGGACTCCCCGCAGCGCCACGGCACCTGGACTTGGGCGCTGCGGTGCCAAAGCCACTGGAATTTTGTATGGGGACGTGCATGCATCACGGCGCCAGTGAATTCTTTTCACTGGTTCCTATGTCTTGTGTCTCAGCTCTTCCTGTGCGCATCCGATGCGTCCGTATGGTCTTAAAACATGTATAAATACCCCAAGATCCATGTATTAATGCCTCATACAAATAAAACATAAAAGAACTACAAAATACATTAAATGATACAGAATCTAACTAAATAGTAAGCTAAGAATGCAGGAATAAGTGGTTATAAACCACACTTATTAATGTGCATTGACTATAGAAAACTAAATGACACCACTAGAAAAGATCATTTTCCTTTACCATTTCTCGACCAAATTTTGGAAAAAGTAGCATGACATCCATACTATTGTTTTCTTGATGGTTACTCAGATTATTATCAAATTTCCATTGCTTTAGAAGACCAGAAAAAGACCACATTCACATGTCCCTTTGGAACATTTGCATTTAGGAAAATGTCTTTTGGATTATGTAAACACCAGCAACATTCCAACGATGCATGTTAAGCATATTTAGTGACATGGTTGAACACTGTTTAGAGGTCTTTAGGATGATATAACTATTTTTGGGAATTTATTTGATAATTGCTTGAAAAATTTTGGAAAATATTTTGAAAAGATGTGAAGAAAAAAGACTTGTGTTAATCTGGGAAAAATGTCATTTCATGACTAATTCAAGAATTATTTTGGGACACGTTCTGTCATCTAAAGGTATTGAGGTTGACAAGGCAAAAATAGAGGTAATCTCTAAATTGCCATCACAAAAAACAGTCAAGGAAATCCGTTCTTTCTTAGGATATGCAGGATTTTATAGGAGCTTCAAAAAAAACTTTAGTACCATATCCAGACTATTGTATAACCTCCTATTAAAAGATGCGACATTTGAATGGAGAGAATAATGTAAAAAATCATTCGAAAAGATTATCAATCTTTTGACTTCTGCTTCTATCATGCAATCCTCTGATTGGTCTTTGCCTTTTGAGATAATGTGTGATGCCAGTGATTATGCAGTTGGTGCAGTGTTATGACAGAGAAAGGAAGATAAGCCGTATATAATATATTACGCAAGTAGAACTTTAAAAAGTGCATAAATGAATTATACTACCATGAAAAAAGAACTACTTGTTGTAATATTTGCATTGGATAAATTTTGATCATATTTAATTGGTTCCTCAACCGTTGTTTATTGTGACCACGCTGTTGTTAGATATTTAATGTCTAAACAGGATGTAAAGCCAAGATTACTACAATGGATTTGTTGCTTCAAGAATTCAATCTCACAATCAATGAGAAGAAAAAAGTAGAGAATTTAGTTGCAGATCATTTATCGAGACTCACAAATGAGTCATCAATTGACACAACTCCTATCAATGACTCTTTTCTCGATGAATTTTTATTTTCTGTAAATATAATGCCTTGGTATGCTAATATTATCAATTTTATTGCAACATGAAAAATATCTCCAGATTGGAGCCATCAATTCTGGATACAGAAAAAAGCTTATATAAACTGCAAAACATGCAACTCCCTATGAAACTATCAAAGAACCTTGCGATAAAGATAAGGTTGTGAAAGAAAAGTGTTTGCACAATTTTTTGTCAATGCGCGTGTAAGGTCCAAACCTCCCGAGACAAAGTCCCAACAATAGGTGTTTGATTCTACGAAAATACCTCCAAGGGGCACAAGCACACAAATTACAATTCTACAAATTACAAAGCTAGGAAATTAAAATACTTGCTCGTTATGAGTCTTCATTTTCTTCTCTTCTTCTCTTCCCACGCCTGGACCCTTTATAGTGAAGAGTCTTGTCAATCGCTTGAGCGGTTTTGCTTTCCTTGGTTCAAGGACTCCCACATTTCATGCTTGCGCGTAACTGCTGGATCATGCATTTAACTGCTGAGTTGTGCACTTTGATAACTTTACCAGATCGTGGGGGGTTACTGCATGGCCGCTAGATCATAGGAACAATTGCAAAGTACCTGTTCGCATGGTAATCATCCTAATTGCTTTTCCCTTCATCGTCCTTCGTTTGCTGGGAGATTCATTCTTCATTTATCATGATTCAATGTGCATTGGATGCCTTTGCCTCTTCATTCTTCTTTCATCCATTTTCGTCATTTGATACGTCTTTCCTTTTCGTCATTCATAGACTCGTTCGTCCTATGGCAACTTTGAGCTAATGTGTGATGCCAGTGATTATGCAGTTGGTGCAGTGTTAGGACAGAGAAATGAAGATAAGTTGCATATAATATATTACGCAAGTAGAACTTTAAAAAGTGCATAAATGAATTATACTACCACGGAAAAAGAACTACTTGTTGTAATATTTGCATTGGATAAATTTCGATTATATTTAATTGGTTCCTCAACCGTTGTTTATTCTGACCACGTTGTTGTTAGATATTTAATATCTAAAAAGGATGTAAAGCCAAGATTACTACAATGGATTTGTTGCTTCAAGAATTCAATCTCACAATCAATGAGAATAAAGGAGTAGATAATGTAGTTGCAGATCATTTATTGAGACTCACAAATGAGTCATCAATTGACACAACTCCTATCATTGACTCTTTTCCCGATGAATTTTGATTTTCTGTAAATACAATGTCTTGGTATGCTAATATTATCAATTTTATTGCAACAGGAAAAACACCTCCAGATTGAAGCCATCAAGATAAGAATGATGCATACCATCAAGATTGGAGCCATCAATTTTATTGCAACAGGAAAAATGCCTTGGTATCCTAATATTATCAATTTTTTGACGATCCATATCTGTTCAAGTATTGCCTTGATCAAATTTTTCGATGATGCATACCATACAATGAGATAAGTGGTGTTATTCAGTTTTGTCATTCAGAGGCATGTGGAGGTCACTTCTCATCTAAGAAAATCGCTGCAAAAATTTTGCAGTGTGGATTTTTATTGGCCCACCATTTTTAAAGATACCCATGCTTTTGCAAAACTTGTGAAAATTTTCAAAAGTTGGGATCCATTTTAAAAAGAAACATAATGCCTTTAAATCCCATCATTGTCATTGAAATCTTTGATTGTTGGGGGATATATTTCATGGGTCCATTTCCACCGTCATTTAGATTTTTATATTTTTTAGTTGCAGTCGATTATGTCTCAAAATGGGTTGAGGCGATTCGTTGTCGAAATAATGATCACAAAACTGTGATTAATTTTTAAAAGAAAATATTTTAAGTCGATTTTGGAATCCATCGGGCCATTATAAGTGATGGAGGTAAATACTTTTGTAACATGCCTTTTGAGTCATTAATGAAAAAGTATGGAGTTAAACATAAAGTTCCTACCTCTTATCACCCTCAGACAAATGATCAAGTTGAACTAGCAAAAAGGGAAATCAAACAAATTTTGGAAAAAGTCAACCCAAATCGTAAAGATTGGTCTTTTCGACTGATTGATGCACTTTGGGCATACCAAACAGCTTTTAAAACATCTTTGGGAATGTCTTCCTATCGTCTAGTTTATGGAAAACCTTGTCATTTTCCTGTAGAACTTTGATCGGTGAAATCACTCACGTAACACAAGCGCACATATCGCTTAAGTAGTATAAAATGTATCGATCCCATGAGGACTTAATACATAAGCTATTAATTTATGAAGAAAAATGTTTACGAGTATCTAACAGATTGGTTGTTTGAATGGATGGTGATTTTAAACTAAAACAAGTAAATAAAACAATGCGAAAGTAAATTAAAGGTAAATTCAATATTATAAAACTATCTAGGGTTGTGAATCCTTCCAATATCTTTTAAAGATGAAGTGATTATCTCATGATTGTGTAATATATCGGTTTATTAACCTGGAACATGAAATTATGCAAAAGCCTCTTCCGATGGTCAGATTCAAACACCAAGTCTAACCCAATTAATCATATTCATATGTTAACCAAGTTACCTGAATTCATTAAGATTAAGTTTCAATTATGGATACCCCCGCCCGACATGTATATTCCTATCCTGTAAGGAAATCTACCTAAGAGTCATTTGCCCCGATGTGAGATCGTGAGTTATTGAGTCTAAGGCTAAACCTAAAATCTCTTTCCCAAGTTCATTTTAAGTTTACCAAATCAATCTTATTAATGACCAGTTAACAAGAAACATTAAGATTAAGCCTCAATAAATAAACATTTATATTACCCAAAACATAAAATTACCACTTATAAACCAGTGATATTGGAATTCATCACAACCCTAGATATGGTATTTAGTTACAACACATATCTAAGACTATTAAAGACATAAATAAAGTAAATGACATAAAGTAAAGCTTGGAAATTAAAAAGGTAAATAAAGCAATATAAAAAATCATGGGGGTTAGAGGATCCACTTTTATTACTTCTAATTTAGATATCTCCATTATTATAATATATAAACTTTGCATGACATTACCAACCGACCATATAGGTAGTATCCTGATTAATTCAGATTTATGATTAATTCCAACCGACCATAAAGGCGGTATCCAATTTAGTCAGGTTAAAATCAATTTAATTAAGTCCAACCGACCATAAAGGCGGTATCTCATTAAGTCGGGTTTTAAAATAGTTTATATATTGAAACTAAGGGAGATTAATCTAAGTATTAGTAATAAAAGCTTTACCTTTCACCATAGCAGAGAGGATTTACCGCCTCATACTGAAAAGTAAAATAAAGACTGAAAAGAAAAATAAAGAAATAAATATTGCATAAAGTAAAAAATTAAATACAAAAAGCTGTAAATAAACAAACAAGATAAAATCTTCTTAGTTTTCTTAAGGAAATCCCCAGAAAAAGATATGAATTGGAATTCTGATTTCGGCCTCAACTTATAGGGAAAATTTGGTCCAGGCATCGCTGCACGTGAAGTGCTGCGTGTCGCAACGCGCCTTTGATCTTCGACATATGGCACGCGCCTTGTTGAGATGATGACACGTGGCACGTGACTTTCGGTAGCTGAATTATTGGCTCAGCATTGCGACGCGTGAAGGCTTGCGTGTCACGACACTGACGTAAGCAATGACGTGTAGTGTCGGCAGCATGTGATGATGACATGTGTCCGGTGTATGTTAGCAAGATTGCTGTGATGTTGACACGTGGCCGGCACATATTAGCAAGTGCGTATGTGTAGGAGCGAAGCGGGGTTTACCGCTATGCCTATGATGCTTGGTGACCACGACACTGTAGGGCTCGCAGCCCGTAGAGAGTACGAAGTAGCCCGCGGGGGACTAAACCGGAGAATAAAAGAGTCGCCACCCAGTGTGAACTGGGAAAGATTTAAGGCCGCACTCACCCCTCGTAAGGGAAGACCACAAACCATTGGGTTCAGAATGGTCTATTACCTATGCCAGTATAATAGACGGGTTCACACAATGGTATAGCCAAGTCTTATGTAGTTCATGCAAGATAATTTAAATAAACACAAATTTGCTCACACTTAAATATTAATAGAAATAATAAAAGCAATAACATAGTTCCAAAAGTATATTAAATAAAGAAATACGAGACGTGATAACGAAAATTATAATAAATAGTCAAAAGCAGAAAAAGCGTCAATAAATAAATAGCAAACAAAAAAAGGGTTAATCTCACATATATGAGAATTTCCCGAGTGGCACGTGGAGTTGTATCCCAAGTACAGACCGCACTACCGTCCATTCGGATTCGACTACGGAATTTACGTCTAGGTTTCCATCCGATATACCACTAAGGATAATAACATATATAATCATTGATGCAATGTAAATAGACATAAAAAAAATATCACCATGCATATGCGGACAATCACCAACATGATCAAATAAAATAAAATGCAAAATAATAAAATAACGATAAATAGACAAAAAGATAAATAACCAAATAAATAAGAAATAATAAAATAACGATGAAAGTGAATAAATAAATAAAAAGATAAATAACGGAATGCCAAAAAAAGAAAAATGTGACTAGAAATTTGGCCGTCTTTAATGTAGGAGTTCGCATACCCGGTTGGACATATTTCACATCCATCCAGGCTTGCAGCGTCCAGAAATATAAAATAAATATGGTAAAGAGTGCCATCAGGTCTTACCTTTTAAGTTGCTTTCTCGGAAGTGACTTAGGCCGTCGCTGGAAGGATCGCTGGTTCGCTATTTCTGCTTACTGTTTTGCAGTTTTCAGGTTGCTATTTTGCTATTTTTGGTTGCTATTTTGTTGTTTTCTGGTTGCTGTTTTTCGGTTGTTTTGGTTGCTATTTTTGGGTGTTTTTGGCTATTTTTGGGCTGCTATTTTTTTGGTTGTTTTTTTACTGCTATTTTGGTTGTTTTGGCTGCTGTTATTTTTTTAGTGTTTTGGGCTGCTATTTTCACGATGATTGGGCTACTATTTTAGGTGTTTTTTAGGCTGCCGTTTTGGTGCTGTTTGGCCACTGGTTTGACGGTTTTCTTCTAGTTTTCTCTCTCGGTTTATGGTTGTTTTTCTTCTCGGTTTATTGTTGCTTTTTTGTGTTATTTTCTGTGTTTTGGTGATGGTTTTTGGTGATGGTTGGTTGATGGCTGGTTTCGGTGATTTGGGTTTAGGTGGCTTCTCAGTGATGGTTAGGGTTTTGTTGTTTTGGTTTCGATTTTGGTGTTTGGTTTCGTGGTGCTGTTTTGGTGTTTGTTGTTCGGTGGTGAGAAAAAGAAGAAGAAGAAGAGCCTAGGGTTTCTTTGTTGATGTTGCCGTCCAAATGTAGCCTCCTCACTTTGATGATTTGGTCTCTCTTTTATAATGATTTGGAGGGTTCTCTATACATGGAAACAAATCATGTTTATTTTGGAAATTTATTTTGGGAAAGAATCTTATAAATTTGGTGATGGGGATGATTTCAAATCTTGTTAATTGGAAATGATGAGATTTCACATCTTGTTAATTGGAAAGTGTTGATGAGGGAATTTGTACATGTGAATTGCATGGGATTTTGTCTATGTGGGAAGATTTGGGCGTGCATGGGACTTGGACGGATTGTGTGGGTTGCATGGTAATGGGCCAGTTGCAGGTGTCTGGGGCTGTCCAAGGCTAAGGTTTGAAAAAGCGGCTGCGCGAATTTGAGGCTGGCTAGTGAGTCCGAATCCGATGAGGTGCTAATTTTAGAGGTTTTATTCCCTTCCGGCATCCATTTTTCGTAACTTCCGCAACTTTTCAGGTAGTGCCTCCATACGAGGCTCATCATCGGGCTTATGAAAAAATACAGTGTCTACAGTTACCCCCTCTTTGTTGGGGCTTGTGCAGTGTGTGACAGTGACAACCCTATCAAAATGATGCATGCATCTTTACTTACATGGTTCGTCGGCCGTTGCCGGACTTACCTGTTGTTTCGCTACTTTTGCGAGATGCTACGATCTCTGGGATTTATTCCCGAACTGAGTTGATTTGATGGCGAGGTGCTTCGACCCTTAGACTTCATTCCCGAACCATGTTGGGTGTGAGATGCTTCGATCTCTTGGTTTTATTCTCGAACTGTGCTGAGTTGATGGCGAGGTACTTCGACCCCTGGGTTTTATTCCCGAACCATATTGGGTGTGAGATGTTTCCATATATGGGCTTTATTCCCGAACTGTGCTGAGTTGATGGTGAGGTGCTTCGACCCCTGGGCTTCATTCCCGAACCATCATGGGTGTGAGATGCTTCGATCTCTGTGGTTCATTCCCGAACCATTCCTAGTGTGAGATGCTTCGATCTCTGTGTTTCATTCCCAAACCATTCCTAGTGTAAGATGCTTCGATCTCTGGGCTTCATTCCCAAACTATGCCGATAATGTGGGCCTCGACCCTGGGATTCATTCCCAAAACTGTTGATAATGTTGGTAAGGCACTTCGACCCCCGATCTGTCTTCATTCTCGAGGTTGTTCTCCATTCTTGGAGTTGCTCGCCCTCGCCGCTTTTCTTTTTCTACAAAGCCTCAAAACACAAAATAAAAATTGTGTGTATGCGACGTGTATGCATGTATACATGGATGCATTCCCTATTCCGATGGGTTTTCTTTTTCTTATTGTCTTGATGTCATCCTGGGTTAGGCCTTCCTCGCGCTAGAGGGTTTTCTTCACCCCTTTAGGAATCCTCTTGGCCTTTGGTGCCCCTTTGCTTTTAAAAGTCTTTGGTCACCCCATTGGCCTGCTTATAATTTCCTTCTATCAATTCTACTCCAGTGATTGCTCAGTTCTCTTTGGTCTCATGGCTCAAGATCCCGTTGTGTCCCTTATTCGCGGGGTGGTAGACTGGTCATCCCCAGACCTGGCTCGGCTTTCTGCTCTACGCTACCTGCACCGGGTCAAGGTGGATTACGCCTTTTTGAATGCGGCTTCATCTTTTTGGGATACTGAAAATCATGTCTTCTGATTCCCAGATTTCGAAATATGCCATCTCCCTGAAGAGTTTGCTGACATTCTCGGCTTGCATTTTTCTCTTACTACCCTTTTCGGATACTGAAAATCATGTCTTCTAATTCCAGAAGCTTTCCTTTGCTGTCTTAAGGATATGGAAAAGGTGAAGCCTTGTGCTTCGTCTATTGAGTTACAGGTCATTTCTATCTTTTGCCTAAGTTGTCCTTTCGAATTTTGATTTATCTTGCCCGAGTCGCCTTTTTCAGGTTTTCAACTCAGCGAGCTAATTTTTTTTTTTCAGATTGATCCGCCCTCATTCTCAAGGCTCTTCGCTCGTCCTCATTCCTGAGGTTGTTCTCCATTCTCGGAGTTCCTCTCCATTCCCGGATTTCTTTGTCCTCATTCCCGAGGTTGCTCTATTTCTCTCCATTCTCGGAGTTCTTCTCCTAGATCTTCTGACCTTGGTCCAACATCTAAGAAACAAAAGACGTGATTTATAATTACTTGACTTTAATCTTTCCCGGTTAGCTTGGTTTTATACAATCTATGAACATCTTGAACATTTGTTTCAATAAAGGCGTTTGCATTACTTCTTAGTACATATGTAGGAAATAAACTGCATTGCAAGGGTACCTCTGTCACTAACTGTACCTCGCGGATTTTACAATTAGCCATTTTTCTTGCTCACTCATGCTCTTTATTTTACTTGGGCTGTCCTTTGCGGATTTTCAATCCAACGAGCCTTTTTTTTCTTTTTATGCAAAGTATTACTTCAACCTTTCCACGTTGACGGGCTCGGTGAACTCATTCCCTTCCAAATCTGACAGTCTCACTGCCCCATTCTCCATCACCTTCTTGACTAGGTAGGGCCCTTCCCAATTGGGCTTGAATTTTCCCCTTGGGTCCATCATCAGTGGATTCGACTGCTTGAGCACTAAATCACCTTCATTGATCTTGGTGGGACGCACCTTCTTGTTGAACGCCCTGGCCAACCTTTTCTGGTATAGCTGCATGTGGTACAAGGCCTTTATCCTTTTCTCATCCAGTAATGCTAGCTGTTCGAACCTCTGCGAGGCCCATTCCTACTCAGGCAATCTTGCCTCTGCTAGTAGCCGCATTGATTGTATCTCTATTTCCACTGGTAACACTGCCTCAATCCCGTAAACCAAAGCATATGGTATGGCTCTCGTTGCTGTTCTCACCGAAGTTCTATACCCTCACAGGGCATACAGAAGTTTGTCAACCCAATCTTTATAACCTTCTGTCATCTTAGCGAGTATTTTCTTTATGGTTTTGTTGGCCGCCTCTACCGCCCCATTAGCCTATGGTCTGTAAGGTGATGCCCTATCCCGTATTTCTGCAACATCGCCTTTGTTTCTTCCTGAAATTAGACCTCATTGTCCGTCACCATGTGATGTGGCATTCCATATCGACATACTATGTTACGGGATGTGAACTTGGCCATCTGCTTTGCCGTAACATAACAAAATGACTCAGCTTCCACCCATTTTGAAAAATAGTCTACCGCCTCTACTATGAAGCAGTGCCCATTTGATGCATGTGGCCTGATTTCTCCCATCATATCAATAACCCACGCTGAGAAAGGCCATGGTTCCGACAGTCCGTGCAATTCCGTCGACAGTAGATGGTTCAAGTTACCGTGTGTCTGGCAATCGTGACAGTGTTTTACCAGCTTTGCGCAGTTAGCTTCCATGGTCAACCAGTAAAATCTCTATCTCACTATCTTGCGAGACAAATTCAATCCATTCATGTGTGGTCCATATACTCCAGCGTGCACCTCTTCCATCACCTTCTGAGCCTCTTCTTTTCTTAAACACTTCAGTTGGATGCCATTGGCTTGTCTTTTGTACAGCTCTCCCCTTAAACTTACATACTGGGAAGCCAATTTCTGAATGGCTATTCTATCTTTCTTGCCGGCTCCTTCTGGGAATTCTCCACGTTCTAGATACTGTAGAATATCATAGTACCACGGCTTTCCATCGTCGACTTCTACTTCCAAGATTCTCTCTATCTCATAATTGGGTCTGCTAGCTGTTGTCAGCACAAGGGGTCCCATTACCAGCTTTTCCAGGTTTTCCCAAGTTGCGAATATGGTGGCTAGTGCGTCCACCATTTGGTTCTCTTCTTGCGGAAAGTGCTGGAATTTACAGTCGGGGATAGCCTGTTCAGACTTCCTGAGATGGAGTAGGTAGGGTCTCAACCGGTCTTCCTTCAATTCCCATTCCTCTCGCATCTGTCGAACTACCAACATCGATTCTCCATAAAACTTCCATGTCTCTAGATCCTAGGGCTATTAGTGTTTTCAGTCCAAAGACACATGCTTCATATTTGGCCATGTTGTTGGTTACTCCGAACGTCAACCTCTTGGCCATAGGTAGGGTTTCTCCTTCGGGGGTTACTATCACAATTCTTATTCAAGTTCCTTTGTAATTCACCGCTCCGTCGAAATATATTTTCCACCCCTGGACTGTTATGGCTTGAACCTCATCGTCTGGGAATTCAAACTTATACTGATCTCCTTCTATGGGTTGTAATGCCAAGAATTCCACTACAGCTCGCCCTTTAATTACCTTAGAGGTGAGGTATTCTATATCAAACTTTGTTAGTAGCACCAACCATATGCCCAACTTCCCTACCAGTGAGGGTACTGACTGCAAATACTTTAGGGGATTCGACTTTGCTACCACTTGTATCTTATATGATTGGAAGTAATGACGCAACTTTCGGGAAGCCCATATTACCGCCAAACAGATCTTTTCCACCTATTGATAGCGGGCTTCATACGGAAGCATATTCTTACTAAGGTAGTAGACTGCATGTTCAACCCTCGTCTCATCTTCCTGTACCATCATCACTCACAGCGCTTCATGTTCTATGGCTAAATACAACATCAAGGGTTTTCCCGGCCTTGGAGGTTTCAAGACGGGCGGTTTAACCAAGTATTCTTTGATTTTTCCAAAAGCTTCTTGACATTTCCTATTCCACTCCATAGGCTGGTCCTTTCTCAATAGGTTGAAGATGAGCTCACATACTAATGTTAGTTTGGCAATGAATCGACTGATATATTGGATTTTCCCGAGAAAAGCTCTAACTTCCTTTTTGGTCTTCGGTGCATGCATCTCGGTAATTTCCTTGATCTTTTCAGGGTCCACTTCTATCTCTCTCATTCCTACCGTATGCCCTAACAACTTTCCGGATGTTACCTCAAACACACACTTCTTGGGGTTGAGTCGGAGGTTGTACTTATCAACTCTTTGAAGGAATTTCTCCAGAGCTTCTATATGTCCGGCTCTCGTCTCTGATTTAACCATCATGTCCTCCACGTATACCCCAATCTCCGTATGCATCAAGTCATGGAATAATGTAGTGGCCATTCGTTGATAAATGGCTCCCGTATTCTTAAGTCCAAACGACATCCCCTTGCAACAATATGTACCCCACTCAGTGACGAAAGTCGTCTTATGCTTGTCTTCTTCGGCCATGAGGACCTGATTATATCCTGAGAATCCATCCATGAACGAGTACATAACAGATAAAGCCGCTCTATCAACGAACATGTCTATATGAGTTAGGGGAAAATCATCTTTTAGGCAAGCTTTGTTAAGGTCCTTATAATCCACGCAAATTCTGACCTTTCCATCTTTCTTCAGTACCAGCACAATGTTGGCTAACCATTAAGGGTACTTCACTACCTCTAAGAACCCCACATATATCTGCTTCTTGACTTCTTCCCTAACCTTTTCGGCTCACTCTGGCCTCATTCTTCGGAGCTTCTGTTTTACTGGTCTCATGTTTGGATAAGTTGGTATCGTGTGCTGGGCAATACTCCTGTCCACTCCCGGCATGTCTTCATAGGACCAAGCAAATATTTTTGCATATTTTTATTAATATTCTCTCTAATTCTTTCCGCTCATCAGAGGTAACCTCACTTGCAATTAAAATTTCCTTGGGGTTTTCACATGTACCAAGATTAAATGCATTTGTCTTTGTTGAATCAATGTCAAATATACTCATGTCATGTATGTTATGATGCAGACTAACCGGAAAAGACTCGAGCAAGTAAGAAAAATCAATGTCTTTATTATTAATAAATACAGGATTGCAATCAAATAAGTCAGGAAAATAAACATCTTCGTCATCTGCAGCCTTGTCTTCTTCCATCTTCTTGCTTTCTTCGAGCGTCATATTCTCAAACTGCAGTAGTTCTTCTTCCCACTTATCTTCCTCTTTCGTAACTTACATCACATCCTTGAAGATCTCAAACCCTGGTACTACGATCTCATTGACTTCTATCGGTTCAGGCTCTCCTTGATACCCTGTGGCTTTCACAAAGTATTCCATCAGCTTCATCCCTCTCTTCTTGGTCTTTGGTTACTTCCCATCGGATTCATACCCCAATCCTCTCTTAGTGGTCTGTCCCTTGAAATCTGGTAGTGCTCCTCTAGCACTCAAACCTGTGCCCGGCTCATATTTCATCTTTTCCATGATTTTAGCCACTTTGGGGTCCACCAATTCTTCGAAGTTTGCCGCCACTTAGAACCTTGTGAGAGGCTGTATATCTAAAGCATCCATAATATTGTCTACTTCAGCCCTGATTGTGACGACTTCCCCTCAATGCAGGAACTTAATAACCTGGTGCAAAGTGGATGGCACGCCCCTAAGTTTATGAAACCATGGCCTCCCAAATAACAGAGCAAATATAGCTGGGATATCAAGCACTGTGAACTCAACCTCGTCTTCTATCGGGCCCACTTTGACTGCTGTGACAAATGTACCTTCGACTCCCCATTTGCTATCGTCATATGCTTTGATAGGCATGTTGGAGGGGCTTAAATATGTTGTCCGCGTACCAACCTTGACAGTATCTTCAAAGGGCACACATTGATAGATGAGCCATCATCCACCATCACACAAGATGTCTTTTTGCCTCTTATTTATGCTTTTATGAATAACGACTTGTTGTGATTCATCCCCTCCATCGAGAGTTCTTCTTCAGAGAATGTTATCACATGCCTACCTTCTTTATGTACCGACCCTACGAACATCGTCGGGTTTGCATCTTCAGGTACCATTATCTTGCTTAGAGCTTCTACCATGGCACGCATGTGCTCTTGAGAGGCGCATAATAACTCCCATATGCTCACATGTGCTCGTGTCTTCTTCAATTGACACAACACAGTATCCCATTTGGTTTTATCCGTATTCTCCGTCACCTCTCGGCCTTCTGTTAGCACTTATTTGCCTTTCTCCGTTACATCACTGTAGAAATGTCCACTGTGAGTCATCCATTTTACTTCCTCTTCATCTCTATTCGAGAAGTTTTCCCATAAATCTCTCTCATATTTTATTTCATCTCCATTGCTGCTATCCCACATCCCCATGCAAGAAGCTTGGTGGTTGAGAGTTTGGAGGACAAAGCTTTCAGGCAGGCTGGATTTGATCATGTAGGTGGGTGGTGGAACAGAGTGGTAGTTGGGTAGAGGGTTTTTGTGTGTGTTGGGTTGTTCTTTTTCCGGGTCGGGTATTTTATGGGTGTCAATGAGGTCTTGGATCTCATGCCTAAGGCGGCCGCAATTGTCAGTGTCATGGCCTTTTTGCTGATGGTAGTGACAATATAGGTTTAGGTTGAGGTGGGGTGGCACAGGGTTTGGAAGTGGTCTAGGTTCTAAAGGTTTTACGAGTCCTTGCATTTTCAGCTTTTCAAACAGCTTTGACAAAGGTCTACCAAGATTGGAGAATCACATGTTTCTGATAGCGGCTACCTCAGCAGGAGCGAGCTTGGTCCCTGAAGGCCCCCCAATGGTCCATCTATTATGGCCATAAAACTTTATGTTCTCGGCTTCTTCTTCCTCGATATCCATGACAGTTTCTCTTAACTGTCGAAAGTCACAAATCATGGATGTCATCCTTCTCAGCTTGTTATAAATGGAGGGCTTGGTGCCTTTAATGATCATTTTAATCTGGTCATTCTCTGATGGCCGTGTCTGCATCTTCAAGAGTTGGCTTCTCCGGCGATCCACATAATCTTTGAAGGTCTCATATAGCTTCTGTTTGGTGTTTTCTAGGTCACGAAGTGAGGTCTGTGACATATTGGTTCAGAAAGGCCTCCGCTAATGCCCTCCAGTCATCCCTGATCTTTCTCTCCAGGCCATGATACCATACTACGGGCGCCCCTTCTAGTGACATCCCAAACATCTTCTGTACCTGGCGCTTTGACAAACCCACAGAACTCATCACTGAAATATATTGTCGGAGATGGACCTGAGGATCTCCATTCTCGTTGAACTTGGCCATGTCAGACATCTTAAACTAGAGAGGAAGCTATTCTTCGAAAGTCATCGCATCATAGTCTAATAAATCTTCATGTTTTCCCCTCATCTTGTGGGTAACTGACTCTACTTGTTCTCTGAGTTTCTGTAACTCTGCCTGAGGCCCGACTATCCTTCCCACGGCATATTCAACCATGTCATCATCAAAAATTGGGATTTCTTCGCTCACCCTATTTGGAGGCTCCTCACACCTTCCACTCATGTTGTTTTATGTTCTCACTGTGCGGGGTACTGTCAGATTGGCCATAACATTGGTCAAAGCTTGTAGTTGCTCGATAATTTTGGTGATGTTGGTCTTCAATTGATCCATGCGGGAATCTTCACTCCCTGAGGCACATGTTTGCTAACCTTTTCTTGACAAGTCTTCCTTCTTCTCTAACCCAATAGATATCTATGATGGCTTTTAAGATAAATGGTCAACATGATGCGTCCGTGTATGCATGAGATACATGAGATGCATGTGGTTATCAAAGTAGCATATGTCTTTCCGACTTTATTCCTCCCTCACTCGTGGTAAGTCCATTTATGTCCTAGGTATGGCTTATTTTATGCACCAATGTGGGGTACACAAAATCGTTCTCTCCTACGCTACATGGGTGAACCTTGGCTACCTTAGTCACTTTCCATCGGTAAAAGACAAAGATCGCCCATTTACAAAATTGACTAAGCCTATTATGGGGATCGTGCCATTGTCTAGAAACGATAAATTGGGCCCTCGGTAATCACGGTTGTGGCGGGGATGGACTTGAAAGTATCCAAAAGTATACAAATATGTCATAACAAGGCGTATCCTTCCTGGATGAAAGCTAGTGCGGATATCAGACTCATGCATCTGGCATATTCGGATCATGTTTGGACCTTCTAAGCCCATCAAGGTTTTCATACAAGTTGGCCCGTTATCATTTTAAACCGTTCAATCAGATTATCGCGATGTGCAAACTTGTCCCACTTGAAAAGGCCCAACGGGTTTACACTTTTGCGATAAAGTGGCTAAATAACTTCAAATGATAGAGGGCCCAAACACAAGGTGTCCCATCATCATTTTGAAAACTTTTGGCCCAATTACCATAAGATGCAAATTTGTCCCAATTTAAGTGGCCTAACAAGTTCGTATCCTATGACGAGAGATCCAAATGATAATGGTCCCAAACACAAGCATATGGGTAGCTTCTATAGGACATATAACTACGGTTCATATATGGGTTTACAAGGGTACGGATAAGGCTCTCATCGGTGAAGGGTTGTTGCCCACAACTAGGTCTCCCCACTCAAGGGTTCGAGCGACCAAGTGAGCGTACCTTTTTTATACCCTAGGGTACGTGCCAACGAGTGATGGTTATCATCACATAACGATCCACCGCCTTGAGTGAAAGCGACTTCACGATACATAACGCTATCGGGGTAAATGGGTATGCAAAATATATTAGACTTGGGTAACTAAAGCCACGAACACTACAAGGCACTGTTTCGGGACCGATTCTCTATCCCTAGTGGAGTCGCCATCTGTTGGAGCGAAGCGGGGTTTACCGCTATACCTATGATGCTCGGTGACCACAACACTGTTGGGCTTACAGCCCATAGAGAGTACGGAGTAGCCCGCGGGGGACTAAACCGGAGAATAAAGGAGTCGCCACCCAGTGTGAATTGGAAAAGATTTAAGGCCGCACTCACCCCTCGCAAGGGAAGACCTCAAACCGTTGGGTTCAGAATGGTCCCTTACTTATGCCAGTATAATGTACGGGTTCCCATAATGGTATAGCCAAGTCTTATGCATTTCATGCAAGATAATTCAAATAAACACAAATTTGCACACCCATGAACATTAATAGAAATAATAAAAGCAATAACATAGTTCCAAAAGCATATTAAATAAAGAAATACGAGACGCGATAACGAAAATTATAATAAATAGTCAAAAGCAGAAAAAGCGTCAATAAATAAATAGCAAACAAAAAAAGGGTTAATATCACATATATGAGTATTTCCCGAGTGGCACATGGAGTTGTATCCCAAAGTTGTATCCCAAGTACAAACTGCCCTACCGTCCATTCGGATTCTACTACGTAATTTACGTATGGGTTTCCATCCGATATACCACAAAGGATAATAACATATATAATCATTGATGCAATGTAAACAGACATAAAAAAATATCACCATGCATATGCGGACAATCACCAACATGAACAAATAAAATAAAAGGCAAAATAATAAAATAACGATAAATAGACAAAAAGATAAATAACCAAATAAATGCAAAATAATAAAATAACGATGAAAGTGAATAAATAAATAAAAAGATAAATAACGGAATGCCAAAGAAAGAAAAATGTGACCAGAAATTTGGCCGTCTTTAATGTAGGACTTCGCATACCCGGCTGAACGTATTTCACGTCCAGCCAGGCTTGTAGCGTCCAGAACTATAAAATAAATATGGTAAAGAGTGCCCTCAGGTCTTACCTTTTAAGTTGCTTTCTCGGAAGTGCGTTAGGCCGTCGCCGGAAGGATCGCTAGTTCGCTGTTTTTGCTTACAGTTTTGCTATTTTCTGGTTTCTATTTTGCTGTTTTTGGTTGCTGTTTTGTTGTTTTCTGGTTGCTATTTTTTGGTTGTTTGGGCTGCTGTTTTTTTATGTTTTGGGCTGCTATTTTTTTGGTTGTTTTTGGCTGCTGTTTTAGGTTTTTTGGCTGCTGTGTTTTTAGTGTTTTGGGCTACTATTTTCACGGTGATTGGGGTGTTGTTTTAGGTGTTTTTTGGGTTGCCATTTTGGTGCTGTTTGGCCACGAGTTTCACGGTTTTCTTCTGGGTTTCTCTATTGGTTTGTGGTTGTTTTTCTTCTCGGTTTATTGTTGCTTTTGCTGGGTTATTTTTGGTGTTTTGGTGATGGTTTTCGGTGATGGATGGTTGATGGCTAGTTTCGGTGATTTGGGTTTAGGTGGCTTCTCGGTGATGGTTAGGGTTTTGTTGTTTTGGTTTCGGTTTTGGTGTTTGGTTTCGTGATGCTGTTTTGGTGTTTATTGTTCGGTGGTGAGAAGAAGAAGAATAAAAGGAGCCTAGGGTTTCTTTGTTGATGTTTCCGTCCAAGTGTAGCCTCCTCACTTTGATGATTTGGTCTCTCTTTTATAATGATTTGGACGGTTCTCTACACAAGGAAACAAATGATGTTTATTTTGGAAATTTATTTTGGGAAAGAATCTTATAAATTTGGTGATGGGGATGATTTCAAATCTTGTTAATTGGAAAGGATGAGATTTCACATCTTGTTAAATTGGAAAATGTTGATGATGGAATTTGCACATGTGAATTGCATTGGATTTTGTCTATTTGGGAAGATTTGGGTGTGCATGGGAGGTTTGCATGGGCCTTGGGCGGATTGTGTGGGTTGCAGGGTAATGGGCTAGTTGCAGGTGTTTGGGGCTTGTCCGAGGCTAAGGTTTGAAAAAGCGGCTGAGCGAATCAGAAGCTGGCTAGTGAGTCCGAATCCGATGAGGTGCTAATTTTGGAGGTTTTCTTTCCTTCCGGCATCCGTTTTTCATAACTTCCGTAACATTTCAGGTAGTGGCTCCATACGAGGCTCATCATCGGGCTCATGTAAAAATGCAATGTCTACAGTATGATAGCAAGTTTCTCTGATGTTGACACGTGTCCAGCGTACTTTAGCGGTCGCGACGCAGAAGTGTTGCGCGTCGCGATGCGCAAATGATAATTTTTCCCTTTTGCTCCATTTTTCGCTGTTTTGGCCCTAATTTGATTCCATTGAGTCTTGAAACCTTATTTATCTACAAAATACATAAAATACATCAAAATATTCACAAAACTCAAGAAACTATACAAAATATTAAGTAAAAGGGACGGTAAATATTGATATATTTACCGCTTATTAAACTTGAACATAAGGCATATTGGAATATTAAAGCATTCAATTCAAACATTGAAAGTTCCATTCACAAACGTACACTGCAATTAAATAAGCTTGAAGATATGAGAATGCGAAAATTCTTAAAGCTAAAACTAAGGCATTTCATGATAGTCGAATTTCACGAAAAACATTTGAAATTGGTCAAAAAAAATTTTATTTATAATTCTCGTCTTCGTTTATTTCCTGGAAAATTAAATTCAAAATGGAGTGGTCCATTTATTGTGAAACACGTTTATCCATATGGGGCTATTGAGATTGAGAATCCTATGGATGGTGATGTATTTAAAGTGAATGGATAACGTCTGAAACCATTTTTGGAATGTTCAAATTTTCAAGAATATCTTTTCCTTTCAATTCAAGTGTACTGTGATTGATGTATTTTCTTTTCTTTTCTTTAGTATTCGTCTAACTTCCATTTTTCTTGGGTTTTGCAGCATTTTTTTTTATCTTTTCCCTTTTTTTGTCAAAATCATGACCCCAGTTAAACAGCGGATAACGGTACTCCGTGACTCTAAGTTGGTTCTTTCAGTTTCCTAAAATTACCGATACCCTACAATCAAGGCATGGAAGAAACTCTTGTAAAACTCCACATACATTTTCCTTCTCTCCCCTAAAATGCTCTTATGAAAATTTACAAAGCACGCACCGAAAGAATGAGGCTTCTTATGATCCATGATATTCCTAGTGATATTCGTTGGGTAATTAAAGCAAGGGTTCGCTTGGCAGGTGAGTCATCTGACTCTTTAATTTCTTACATGCTTGGTTCAGGGAAAAAACACCTATAGTAAGAAACAAAGAGCTAAACAGATATATGTTTGTTATAAATACGCACGCTGGACGTGCAACACTCGTTGTCGTTCTTTAGGAATAGTGTGTGACAAGCACGAAGATAAAATTCAATTCATTAGAGATGGCTTGAGTAAGGAGTCTTTATATGATATATCATTGACTCTTGAGATGCATCGTAGTGGACATGTTCATTGAGTAATTTACAATTTGCATACACAATTTCAAAAAGAAAGACAACAATACAGTCTCGGGAATCTGACTTTAAAAGACTTTGTTTGTCAATTTATAAGAAAATTAGATGGGAAATCTATCTTCAACCTATAGAGGGCGTTCAAGCTGTTACTGGACGTAAAACCAGAGGAAGATGTGAGCCACAATCACAACTACCAGTACATATATTTTTTTTAATTGCTTTGATTTCCTTTAAATTACTGTTTTGATTTGCTTTAATTTACTGTTTTGATTTCCTTTACTTTTGTTGACAGTATCTAAACTTTTTGACTTTCACGATCTATTTTATTGTTCATCTGATAATTGTCATTTTGCAGGTACTAATGCTTTTATTACTCACCATTTTTCAGGATCCATAAATATAACTCGTCATTTCTCTCTTCAACCCATTCAGATAAGAGAGAGAACAAAAACAGAAATAACTTCAACAAGACAAGTCATTAATATTTGTGTATTTTATGGAACTAGCTCTGGAACTAAACCAGAATTTATTGAGGTTGCAAAATATTTGGGCAAAGTTATGACAGAAAGAAACATGCACTTAATATATGGCGGTGGCAATCTTGGACTGATGGGATGTGTTTCAAAGACCGTGCAAGAAGGTGGTAGTCAAGTTTTGGGGATCATTCCAAAACCTTTGACAGAGGAAAACCTCATCGGAAAATCAAATGGAGAAGAATGCATTGTCTCATGTATGTCTGAAAGACTTACTGAAATGATCAATCATGCTGACGTTTTTATTGCTTTACCAGGTTGGCTTGACACGTTGGAAGAAATATTCACAGTTGTGTCATGGGAAAACTTGAACATTCACCAAAAACCCATTGGACTACTTAATGTTGATGGATTTTTCGATTTTCTTTTTGTATTTCTTGAGGATGCCAAAAGAAATTATTTTATTTCAAAACCGGTAAAAGATATCTTCCTAACTACAAGAAAAACTGATGATTTAATTGACCAATTTTCAGCTTATGAACCAAAAATCGACCCCATTCTTTCCAAGTTGAACTGGTCTGGTAACGATCGTGGCAAAAAGCGTAGAGTGGACTTGAATCTTAATCTGCATTTTTTTCTTTTAAATAGTCATAGATTGAATTGTCAATTCCACACTAACCAGGTGATGTGTTCTAAACTCTACCTCTTCTTTTTAAGACATTTGGGACAATGTCTCAAATTGGGTGGGGGGAGGGGATAGTTGACTAGATAGTTTTTGTTTTTATGTTTCGTTGCTGTGTTTCTCGTTAATTTTTTTTTTCTTTTATGTTGTTTTTCCTTTGTTGTTATTTTGTATGTAAAAAAAAGTGTTTTGTGTTGATTTTCTTTTGTGTTTTTTTTTTTTAAAAAACTACACACAAACTAACAACAAATGTTTGACTAACCAAGTGTAATTATTGTTCGGAGATGGCAGTGTAAGGAGTTTTCGCTCCTGAGACGTATCTTAAAATAATTCATAACAAGTTATTTTTGTTCATTTCTTTTTGAATCATTTAAATTTATGAATTCTCCATAATATTGATTAAATTTGATCTTCATATGCTCATCTGACAGGTAGTATCAACATACACGGTAACATATAAATATGGGTTGTAAGTGAAAATTTTGTAATATTCAGTTATCTAGTTTGTTGGAGGTAGCACCTAAAGATAATTGACTTAGTGTTTATTCAAAAAAATTCTAACCATGCTCTTATTTAGTAACTGGACATCTTGCCTTAGTAAACAATGATTGTTCGCGTAAAACCGTAGAACTTGAGTTAAAAAAAAATGTGAATAAGTTCATTTTCGTAGCCTCTCTAACTCGAGCAATTAAGTCTGTAAGGGTGTTTTAACACTTAGTGCCCTAAGGCCAACTGGTCTGGGAGTCACTGACCCAAAGCTCGTTACATGGGGTAAAGGGAAAGCTTAAGGAAATCAAACACTTTTTCTTTTTAATATCTGAGATTCGAGCAATTAAGTCTGTAGGGGTGTCTTAACACCTAGTGCCCTAAAGCCAACTGGTTTGTGAGTCACTGGCCCAAAGCTCGTTACAAGGATTGAAGATGCATCATTATTATTTTTTTTTAAAAAAAATCTATTTTTATTTATAAATAAACTTTCATTGCTAAAAAGTGTGAACTCTAATATAATTTTAGGACAAAAATTTTACTTTTTTTTTCACGAGATCTGTGGATATTGTGGGCACAATAAATTGATTAATACCTTATTTTATATGTGTATGGAAGAAGGGTAAAAAGTATAAGAGAATTTACTTGTTTGATCATTTATATAGAAATAAAACAATTATTAATTTGGAAAAGAATTTGTCTTTTTAAAGTTTTTCGCTTAAATTACTAGGGGCTAGTAATAAGCTGGTTGAGGGTGTGATGAATACTAAAAAGTGCACATTTATTAAAAGAAAAATCAATTATCTTACACTTGTAGATTCATTTATCCCCTTAATTTAACATAATAATTAAATTTATGTTTTATATATTTATTGTGATTTTTATCTTTTATGCAGGTGAAATAATATTTTAGATGCATATCTAGAAAAATGGACTTGACATTTGAATTTTGGAGGCCATAAATTTAATAGGGTATTCTAACAGTGTACAACTTCGGAAATTCTCGGAAATTCCAGCCCTGTGCAATGTTCGTATTTTACCCCTAATTTTTTACTCTGATATCAGATTAAGGTTATTCAAGTTCCAGATGAAAGAAGACTCAAAGATCTACAACTTTGATGCTCATAAGAGTTCAAATTCTGAAGTTTTCAAGACCGAAATTGAAGAAGAAACCAAAGTATTTCATATATAATTATTACTTGATTCCTAATGGTTAGAAGTACACACTACTATTAATAGGAATCTCATCGAGTCGAGTAACATATGTAATCCTTTGACTATATGATAACGTTGATTTTGTGTGTGATCCTCCAGACTTTGATGCCATGTATGTCAGAGACCTTTCATGGTCTCACCGCTAGATATTTATTGGGTGTGGACTGATGCACTCGTTAATCAAGTGTGTATCAAGATAGGATCCGTCAGCCAATACGTATACCATAAGGGGTTTATGTATCCATGTGAGTAAGTCACGATTCTTAAGACTTTGGCCAAAGCCGATATTCTAGGGTTGATCGCATATATATCAAAAATAATATTCTGATTAGTTGTAAAGAATCATGGACATATCGAAAATATGAGATGTGCGTCTCAGAAACTTGACGGTGTAATCTATGTTTCCTAAGCACAACTCGGATAGCCTATGACAGATGGATTTTTAAACATATATGATGACATCGACTTGTATAGTTCAGAAATATCGGTCGTGTTTTCCGCGACTTCGGAGGTGGACGAATTGCGTACATATATGCTAGACTTATATGACGAACATGTCTAGACTTAGAGAGTTACACAATATGAAGTGTACTCATTGAGCACTTGGTTAGCCGATAATGTTTGATAATAAATAATATTTGATATTATAATTATCAATCAAAATAATTAAATATGATTGGATAACATTAATTATTTACTTGACCCAACTGGATTAATTGGATTAATCCAAATTTATTTAATAGTTAAATAAATAATTATACAAGAGCTTTGTTGTAATTTCATAAATATCTCAACCATTATATGATATTTTAGTAATTACAAAATATGTAATAATAGGTGTATTTGGCTTGATTTAATTGGATTAAATCAAAGTGGTAGACAAAGTTGATTAGTTACACCTAATATGCATATTTGGACAAATTGGATTAAGCTCACTTAAAATTTGATTAGAACTTTTATTAATTAAAAATTGCATAAGCTTGACTATAAATGGCAAGCTTGAGCAAGTTTTTGATTTGATAAACATAAGGCAAAACATAAGAAAAATTAGCTTAAAGAAGTGTTTAGAGAAACTTTGGAAGTTCTATACATTTTTCAACAAAGATTAGAATATTAAATATTTGGTTCAAGCTTACTAGGTAAATTTGATCTTCTCTAATAAGTTATGTTTTGTATTTGATACATAATAAAATAGCTTGAAGTTGAAATTAGGTTAATGAATTGTGTATGGATACTTTAGAAGCATAAACACAATATGATTGTAATTGGGTCAAATATTTTTATGTTTGACATAAACATAAAATTAGAGTTTAGAACTCTAAATAAAAGCTTGGAGTTATGACTACCATTCTAGAATTACTTGACCACCTTTAAGTGACCTACAATTGTTAAAGGGTTACTTCTTTGTGGGATTCTAATTTGGTTTTTTTTTTATTCAAATAAATACATACATGTATTTAGAATATATGCATGTTTGTTCTATAACATGTGTTGATGTTAGTTTTGATATTAAAATTAAATTTTGGGTGTTTGAAAGTGTTTAGGGAAGGTTGGAAGTATATTGGGTTAAACATCTTATTTCCATCAGCTCTCTGTTTTCAGAGAACTAATGAAATGAAAAGTTAAAAAAAAAACAGATTTGATGTACATGGGTGTGCTTGCATCATGCGCATGCTCTGCTTGGTGCATCCGGCTCGTCTCTAATTTTTCCTTATACACTTGTAATGGAATATAATATTCCATTAAATTATTTAAAAATACACTCATGCTCAATTACCAAAGGTTAGACCTATTTCCGCTACGCGGGACACCGATCTGACCATAGGAGTTCCACATCCATCCCAAAAGAACAATATCAGAGCAGGTCTAAACCACACAACACATGTTGTATGTTTGACATGTATTTGAATATATGCCTCTGTAATTTTAATTTAATTATGCATAAGTCATATTAGATATGCATTGTATGTTTAAATTAAAGTTTTTAGTTTGACCCAAGCATGTTAATGACTTGATTGTCATAAATCTCTCATAATTAGGTGATTACTTTTAAGTAATAATATTAATAATGCTGGAGCATTATTGGATGGTCCGTCTTGTCAATACGGAGATGAATGAGTTATTATTATTTATGCCCAATACCGTCATTATTATGATAGTATAAATGGTCGGAACTTAGGTCACTCCAGTAAAATATTAGATGTAGTGTGATGAGTTGACTTAGTCACTTAATACCGTCATTATTATGAGGGTGTACTTACGAAGCTCATTAGTGCACATTGACAGGTACACACATGGAACACATCTTAATCCAATATGGTCATTATTGTGAGGATAAGAAACGGTTCATGACCAAACTTAGGAGTCACAGGGATGTGATTGACCTTTGAGGTATACATAATGAATTTATGAAGGTAAAAACCTTCATTATTGTGAGGTTGGAGTAAATGTCATGGGATCCACTTCCCGCTATGAAATTAGATTATCAAATTTATATAGGGAGATTACGGAATTACTTAAAGAAGTGGGAGGACACTAATAGATTTAAAATCCATAATCGTATTAGTTTTTTTTATATTGAAATGAAAATATTGTGCTAGTATTTAATTGTTGTCTTGTAGATAGCTACCGCATATCCATTAGCGCGACTTTTGGATTCTAATAAACTGAAAGGAGCCGAGAATTATTTTGAGTGGGAAATGAACATCCGTCATGTCTTGGAGTCAGAGAAAATGAGCTATGTGATGTTCAATCCAATTCCTATCGAAATCGATCCCGATTCCACCCCTGAAGAGCGGGAGACTTTTGAAAATGGAATGATAATAACCTAAGGGTGAAATCCTACATTTTAGGATCGATGGTTCCGGATTTGCTCAGACAGTCATAGCAGTACCTGATGTTTGGAGCATTATGAGAACACTCAATGAGTTGTTCGAAGCAAATCAAGAAATTGAAATATATCGAAGGTCTAATGAATTATCCCATGCTATGCTTAAAGATGGAGGAGCGGTCAACATTTATGTTTTGAACATGATCGACCATATCCGATATTTGAAACGACAGAGCATTATGATCGATGAACGGCTAGGTTGAAATTTAATTTATCTTCTTTGTCTGGTACTTACGCTGACTTTGTGTTAAACTTTCATATGCATTCGATGCAAGCCAATATGAAGAACTTCATAATATGTTACGCACTGCGAAGCATGATTTGAAGAAAGACAATATCACTTTGTGCCTCCATGGTGGAGCAAGCTCTTCAAAGACTTTTGGAAAGTCGAAGAAAATCAAAATGGGAAAGAAGAATATATCAAAGCAAGACTCCAAGAAGTACAAAACTTCAAGACCGCATGTAGCTCATGATGCATGTCTACACTGTAAGAAGTCTGGACATTGGAAGAAAGATTGTCTAGAGCTGAAAGGAAAGGTAGGACCCTCAGGTACGCTTTGTATTTTTCCTATTATCCGATTGATCTTTGACTTGGCTTGTGCAATCATTGACTATTTCCAAATATTTCCACAACTTATATGCATTCCCAAATTCTGAAATCTTGTTAATTTGACTCCGATCAATTGCACAAAGAAGATGGTTGAGTGCATTAGTATTTCGGGAGGCTTCTATGAAATCCTCATCAGTCCATTCAAAATGCAGATTTCGAAACTCCATACCATTACTATCATTCTTCATTGGCATTCTTGTACCATTTGTGACCACTTTGAAGGATTGCACATCAACGACAAGAAGATAGTTCAACATCCCCATCTTCCAATAGCTATAATCAATTCCGGTGTAGAAGGGAGGTCTAGTTGTTGAAAATCCCTCGGTAAGATTTGTTGAGTAGCTTGTAGAGACCATGATTTATTCTCAGATGATTAGGTATTTGTTGAGAATACCTCGTTCTGATACCAAATGAAATTTCCTACAAGCACACACAACAAGTAATCTCTATACCCAAGAGTTGAGGTGAATTGGGTGATGGCCTAAAATTACATAAATAAAAATTCTTGCCGATTTTACTCTTCTAAGCTAGTAGCTTTACCAATTAAGCTTCATAATCAATTTCTACAATTAATACACCCAATAAATAATTTTCTCAATAACAAACTATACTAAATAGTATGAAAATGTAAAGTAAAGCTTGCGATAAATTAAAGAGATATGTTAGAGAAATTGACACCGGTGATTTATAGTGGTTCGATCAACTCTTTGCCTAGGTCAACTCCCACAAGCCACTCTAGAATATTTCCACTAAGTTGAATCCACAACTTACATTGGGTTTTCCGTGGCTCACTTGCAACCAAGAGTTTTACCTCATAGGTTCACTATAAACCTTTACATAAGAGTTTTCCAATGGCGCACTTTTAAGTCTCTACAATGAGTTTTGTTCCTAGGCTCACTCACAACCTTTACACAAATTGCTCTTTTGAGTATACCCACTTAACAAGGGATTTCCCAACCACAAGTATTTGAATATGGAAGTTTAAAGTATAACTTGGGCACTCACAAAAGATAAGAAGATTAAAGTGTGAGTTGCTAACCCAAGTATTCAAAGCTCACTACAAATGATATGAATGTGTAGTGTGTGAGCTTGATGATGAGAGTGTATGATTATGAATGTTTAGTTAAACTTTTCTGTTTTTGCCTTAAAATAAATTATATGAAGGTTGAAGAAGTTGGCAAAAATGAAATTGGGGCTCAATTTATAGAGAATGTGAAATACTGCCTCCGCTCCATGTCCAAGACCGGTATACCAGTTTCAAAAGCCGATATCCTGGTATGCCAAAGCATAATAGCTATATTACCGTTGAAGATTAAAGCGTAATACCAGATTACTGACTAGTATGGAGGCTGATATGCCGGTTAGCTCACCGATATGGTCTGTCCCGGTTACTGTGGCTGTGCAAAATCCAACTGACCGGTATGGAGTAGGCCGGTTCCAGAAAGCATGTAAATCTGCCCAAGACAGAGTAGGGTCCCCGGTATGCCGGTGTGGGAGACCTGTATGCCGGTTTCAGTGCAGAAAACACAGGATCTGAAGATTAAAACCATTTTACACATGACTATAATGCATCAAATGAATGTGTATGAGTCATATGAGCTTACAGACTTAAATTATCAATTTACTTACAAAGAGAACCTTAAGCTAAGACCACACAAGATATTCTTCAATAAGCACTAGTCTTCACATCATTTGTTCTTCATCAGCAATTGCTTCGACATCTTTTTGTAAGCTCGTTAATACTTATCGAAGTCTTCCACGTTGCATCATCAAAATCCATCATTGAGTAATATAGCACTAACAGAATATGTGACGAGCAAGACTACGATTATATTTGGATTCATGGAAAATGATGGTTTATAATGAAATGAAACTTAAAAAAATTCGAAGTCATTATTTGAATTGATGGAAGAGAGTGGAAGAGAATGAAAGAGAGTGAAAGAGAATATAACATAAATGAGGCTTGAGCCATTGAAACCAAACCGTCTAAATTAAGGGGTTGAGAATAAAATATAACTTAAAAAATATAATATTATTTGTGAATGATAAATTTATCCCGAATAAAATCTAAAAAACTCACAACTACCCTTACATTATTTAAAGCTGCAGTCAATCAGTCATCATCACATTATGACAACATCTAGTATTCATCTTCAATTGCTCAACTCATTTTCGACACAAGTTTGCTTCATTTTTTTTATTCCTTTTCATCAAGATGGGTAATATATCCAATTTATTACCGACACAAGTTTCTTATTTTTGATAGATAATATATACCAACACTAAATGTTGTGTTTTAGTCAAATTCTTAAGCCAATAAAGATGTTTTTGTTCTATGATAACTTGCAGTCTTGCATATCAGTTGTTCATCCATAGAATTTAATATTTATATTTTAAAAATACATAATTATCTTTAAAAATAAAAATAGGTATCTCCCATTTCATTATTTGTTTGTTTACCAAACAACGTTTGTAGCATTACATTAGGTTTGTATAATAGACAAACCTAAAATTTTAAAAAAGAATATATGCATTCCTAGAGTTTTGTAAAGATGATAGATGTATTTCAAAATTTCATAAAAAATGATATTTTTTTAGCGAATGGGACGATAATTATAAATATTTTAATTTGATAATATAATTTATGTTGTTAGTTTTTTCAGTCATTGAACGAAAGTTTGCAAGTATAACTATTCTTCTTACGAAACTTTAGGAGTGTATGTCCATTTTGAAAAATAAAAAGGATGTATTTATCTATTTTATGAAATTTTGAAATTCTATATATCTTTTTCCTTTTTTATCCAAAGAAAATTAGTCTTCTTCATACCATTCTATTGGTTACGTTCCTCTAAAGTTTTTTCCACAAAAATTGTTTTCAATAAAATATATTTAACACTTTTTAATCATACAAATCATTTCTTTAGTTCAAACTTCAAACTTATGATTAAATAAATAATAAATTGACATGATAATCTTCATCGCTCCTAACAAGTTTCTTGATTTCTTGTTAACTATTTTATTATATATATATATATATATATATATAATGGATGGATATTCTTTTTTGAGTCTATTTTTATCCTCCTTTATCCATTAGACGAGGAAGCTCATTATTCAAAATCAAGAGTCGTCGGTCACGAAGTCACAGTCAGCACCGAGCGTTGCCTTTGTACGATCGTAGCCGGAGCTCCGAATTCGAGGCACCAGGTGTCCCAAATTTTTGTTATATATTGAGTTATTATTATTTTATATGTTATTAATCGATTAATTGATTGTTCTTACAGAGCATGGGGCTGAGAAAATGGTTAATACTGCTGATGTTTATGTGTCTATTCACCTTCTCATGTGCTAGAGGTAATTATTGAACTCATTAATTGTAGGTTCCTTCAAATTTTTCTTCTGTTTATTTTATAATAATAATTATCTGGTTAATTAATTAGTTCCTGGATTGCAATTATGTGTGAGAGAGGAGTATATATTATTTTGATGTACTGGGGATTTTTTTTTATGTTCATTTTGTTGCTGACTTATTGGGCTTATGTGAAACTTGAGTTTTCTTGGGGTGAAATTTTTTTATACAATCCAAATAATGTTTTGTTTCCGATTATTGCAGAACTCAAGGTTAAGCACCGTCATAGTCTTGTTTATAATCATACTCTTGCCACAATTTTAGTGGAATACGCTTCTGCTGTAAGTTTCTTTTTCTCCCATCATGACATAGATGTTGAGTACAATTGTTGTGGGATTCTGGACTTGAAGGTCTCGTTCCCAGATGGGGAAGACTTTTTTAATTTGCTTAGTTAAACAAAGAAATACGAAATGAAATGATGAATTACAAGAGTGACGTCTGGATTTTCTGCGAGATTTCATAGAATTTTAAGCTTGGGTATTAACATGTTAATATGGGTGTTGGTGTTTCATTTTTGCTTTAAGATATTACCATAAAAATTTACTGATATCGGGCTTGATTCTTGTTCTAAAGTGCAATGCCAATATTTGTTTCTTTGGTGAATGAAACAACTTTGAGCTTGCAGGTTTACATGTCAGATTTGACAGAACTGTTTACTTGGACGTGCTCGAGATGTGATGATCTGACAAAGGTATACTTGGTTTGTATAATATTTTTCACTTCTGTGTTTAAGTTGGTTTTTGGTTAAAATAAATGATTCTAATGCAATTTTAAACGAAAACAGGGATTCGAAATTATAGAGCTGATTGTTGATGTCCAGAATTGCTTACAGGTGCATTTTTTCAATGTGGTTTCGTGTTAAACGTTGGGAGTCCCTCTGGGCCTATTTCATATATATTTTCTCTTCTAGTTTCTAATATGACGTCACTGTGACTGTTTATTTTAGGCATTTGTTGGAGTAGCAAAGGATCTCAATGCTATTGTCATCGCCTTTAGGGGAACTCAAGAGCGTAGGTATGAGTTTTTCTTTTTATTCTTTTAGTTCCCATTGAACAATTATTTGATGTGTGTTGCTCACTAGCTGAGTGAATGAATAAAGAATCCTTAACAAATAAGGTTTGTTTGCAATCTAGTTGCATTTTGAAATGCAAAAAATACAAATGACAAACAACGCAAAATAACAAAAATAAAAAATAAAAGAATATTATTTGTTAAATTGTTAGAAAAATTTCAAGTTACTTGCTGTTGAATTTACTTATTGCTTTCATATTTGCAGCTTACAGAACTGGATTGAAGACTTATTCTGGAAACAGCTTGATTTAAACTACCCTGGCATGACTGATGCAATGGTGTGTATTGACTCAGTGTTTTTGTATTTTACGTGGGTGTTAATAATTGATAAATGGCCTCGATGGAGGGAAATGTAGAGGAGTAATTCTTGCAGCTAATCGATGCACAGTGAGCTGAGTTAATACTTACTGATCTTAGCTATGTTTCCATTTTTTCAGGTGCACCATGGATTTTATAGTGCTTACCACAACACGACCATTCGCCCTGGAATTCTAACTTCTGTTGAAGAGGCAAAATACATTTACGGAGACCTTAATGTTATTGTGACAGGGCATTCGATGGGAGGGGCTATGGCTGCCTTTTGTGGACTTGATCTCACAGTAATTATTTAGAAGCCTTTTCTGACACAAGTGGAACTATAAATTGTTTTGTTTCTTTGTAAAACTTGTTGGGTTTTGCTCGTATAACATTGTTATTGCTGTTTTGGTCTTCATAATTGTCGTTGTGAGGATCCAGTGATTGCTGAAGGGATTCGAACTAACTCAGCGCGTTGCAATTGATATTTTGGAAATTTTGTCCTCAGATATTTGTGTACATGTTCAAGTTATACTGAATAACTATTTGTTTATTTACAGGTTAATCTGGGAATCACGAATGTTCAGGTTATGACTTTTGGACAACCTCGTATTGGCAATGCAGCATTTGCATCGTCTTATGCCCAACTTGTCCCAAATACAATTCGAGTCACAAATGGTCATGACATTGTGCCTCACCTGCCTCCGTACTATTCTTATTTTCCCCAAAAGACATACCACCACTTCCCAAGAGAGGTAATGGTCTGCTGATATATATTACCTATGAATTAAACTTAAATGAGAAATGAATTTTTAGTTGCAGTTTTAGGGATTGACTGTTGTATCTAGCATTGCCTTGGTGGTAGGATTTGTGTTATTTTCTTAAGAATTTCTGACACTTAGGCAAGTATATCCTATATTTTAAGCATTTTGTGTAATTTTATAAGTTAGGAAATTTCCTTGAGTTATTTTTCAAGACCTAGTTAATAAATTGCTTGTACTTTTTCATTTAGTTCCTTAAATATTTCTGTCTGATTGGTGACTTGGTGTTTTCTTGAACTAAATACAGATTTTCGGATAGTTTTTCATTTAAAACTCTAGAAAGCAAATAGGGGATATTAATATGCATGTGCAAATGTTCTATATTACATGAATAGTTATAATGCGGGATTAGTGCTTGTGTTCCGGCATCTTTTTGGCTGCTCATTTTCTTTGCTGCATGGGTATGACAAGCCTGGTGAAAATACTAAATTTTGGAATTCTATGAGACTGACGCAAGATCTTACATAGCACTAGAGAAGAAATCTAGTTTTCAATAAAGCCACTGAATCTATGGAAGAGACTATTATAATCTGTAGAAATAGACTGACATCCTACACCTGTCCCTTAGTCCACTCAACTATTCAAGATAACTTCTTTCTGCAAGAATCATTGCTAATATTTTTGTTTTTGGCTTTTGAAAGTTCTTCTCTGTCAGTTTATATATAATGGTTTAAAACCTTATTCTTACTTGCAGGTGTGGCTATATAATATTGGACTTGGAAGCTTAATTTATGAAGTTGAAAAGATTTGTGATGATTCAGGTGAAGACCCATCATGCAGCAGGTAAAGCCTTTTATTTTTTGAGACTTTTGAAATGAATATAAATTCCAAGAGTTTCACCAACAATCTTGTTTGACAAGCTCTGCTATAACTCTTTCGAGCTTTTTTATGCAGGTCAGTGACTGGGAACAGCATTTCAGATCATTTGGTTTACTATGGTGTTGAGATGGGGTGCAACGAAGGGACATCATGCAGAATCGTAATGGATCCCCGGGTGGCAGAGTATGGCAAAACAGATCTCAAAGGAAATTTTATGTTGTCCAAGACGCATGCCACTCCTATTTTGAAATTGAAGACAAAGTCCGATGCTGCGAGCAAACACATATAGGTCTCTCTTCTATCATAACCGAAGAGGTTAGTTGTGTATCTTTACCCCAAAAAAGTTTCTCTCTCCCTATGCTGTTAGAGTCTTGGTTAATATCCTTGGATCGGGGTTGGGTTGGGAAGTAAATATGTGTACATAGCTATTCAATGTGTATAAAATACATGTACTCATGCCTTCTACTTACCAGTAAAGTGTACATTGCCTTCTTTTAAGCTGATTTCGTGCTTCTACATTACTATATCTAAATTAAGCTGTTGGAATCTCAAATACTGTTTGATGCCATTGACCATTGTGTTGTATTCAATTAGTGTCATTTTTGTTTAGGATCTGTCAGTAAAAATTTGACAAGTTTTAAATTGGTTGTCGAGACTTAAATCTTCCTCATTTGTCCAGATTTGGGTTTGACTATGAAAATATATTCCGATTTAAGTACGACATAGGTGGAGTTGTTTTAAGCAAAATACGAAACCGCAATAAACATGAAATGATTGAAGCACCAGCAGTACAACATTAATACAACAAAAAATGTAATCCACAACTTGAGAAAGTAGAAACTCAACCATATGTAATCAAAAGTTGATGGCATAAGGATACGACTTCTGTATGATTGTTTTAGGATTAATACATAAACAGAAAGACTAACATTACACTTAAACAAGGAATTTTCTGCAGACAACTTTCCCTTCATAGAGTCTTCAAATCCTTACTTGGTGAAGCAACCGATTGTCCTTGTTCCTGCACAAACACAATTTTATTTCAAGTATTTTGGTCTGAAAAAATATGCTTGTAGAATAAAATTATTTTGAAGGTCGTGTGTAGTGCGATAATCAAATAATAACTTGCTATCCTATTAGTAACGAGTCTAATCCTGAAAACAGTCTCTCTTTGGAAAAAAAAAAAGGGTAAGGCTGCGTACATAGCAGGGGTGAGACCTATTTTTAGAATAAAACTACATTGGAAACTTTAAATACCTTTTCAGCATTGTCAAGATTCTGCTCTGCACTAGCAGCTGGGGCTGAAACTGAAGCCTGTGCTTCAATGGCTGTCGCCGCGGTTTTTATTTCTGTTTCCTTGTCCAAATCCTCTTCTGTCTTCTCACTTATTACACCCTCAGCTGTCCAGATACAGTTAGCAAATTAAAGTATCAATAAAACACATGCACATATAATGCAATCATTAGTTAAAGGTTACCACTCAAACCATTTTTGGTTTCTGGTATTGCTTCTTCTGCAAATTTTCTCTCTTCAACAGCATTATAATCATCAACTTTCTCGTTGTCATTGAACAAACTCTCCTTGCCAGCAGCCTCAGGGCGTGGAGTGCCATACTCAGACTTCTCAGACCTTCCCTCGATTCCATCAATGGATTCCTCTCCTTTCCTTGATGAAAAATATCGATTTGGTGATTCTTTCGTTACCAGACTCTCCTTACACTTATTACTACCATCGCTATCTCCTCCTCCTTTTGTTTCTGTGTTTTCGGCTATATCCTTTACATGGTGATCAGCTACATTTGCTTCATTATGATCAGATTTTTCTTGTTGTTGCACCAATAATGAAGCATTTTCGAGGAGGGTTCCTATGTCCTTGCTCTTCTTTGATTGCTCACCAGCGTTTGATTTCTTCCTGGTGATTGTGTTCCCTGTTGCAACATCATGTTTTGATTCTCCACAGCCCATTTTTTTTAAAAATTTTTTTCTCAGAGAACAGAAAATAAATGGGAATGTGTTTCTATTATTAATTACTTTCTGTGCTATCTACATATGATATAATGTGTGTGGGGGTGGGTATGTATATATGTGTACAAGTACAGGTCTGTTGATAATAAAGCAAAAAAAATTTAATTTTGTTTTTTGTTTTTTGTTTTTTTTTTTTTTTTTTCTGTTAAGCTCTGAAGGTTAATAATTGATATGAATTAAACTAATTGGTAACTAAAGGGTTGCAATTTTTAGACTATGTTAGCTGGATCTTGTGCTGGCAATTGATGGCATTGCCTAAATTTGGTTCATTTTTGTGGTTTTCATTGTACGTTTCATTTACATCATAAAACAGAATATGTGTAAATACATAACTACGCTGGAAAACACATTTAAAACCTCTTGATGACATCCTATATATAGTCTTCAAATCTCAACCCACGGCAAACAGACTAATGGAGATTATGTAATAACACATTACAGAAAATAGTCGAAAGACATTTTTTTTTCAAAACATGAAGAGCATAAGTATTCTTTTCAAGGATCTCCTTTTGAATTTTTATAATTAACTTGATAAATAACTAATAAGTTGATGATTTTAAGGAAAATGATTAAGATTCCCTAATTGTTTCGCGAAATTAACCATTTCTCTTCTTATATTATTATTATTAATGAGAGCCTCCCCTAATATAGTATAGTGATTTGGTCTATTGGAAATTGAATGGAGTTCAATATTAATTTTCAAGTAAAAAAGTTGTCCATTAAGAAAAATAATATCAATAACTTTACGAGCAGGGGTGAAGGTCGCGCTATATAGAAAAAAGTTATCTATATACTACTATAGTCCAGATGAATTATAAAGTCTCCCCTTCATTCATTGTCTCTTTAAAAGTAATTTAGACATACCACTATAACAAATTTAGAATCCGCGCAATCCGAAAAATATTTTTCATGATCATGTGCATAGTGCGATGGATGAAAAGATCCAAGAGTCCAAAGGTAAGAGAAAGGATGAAAAAAATGACTCAATCATAGTGTGTGATGAAGTGTTTTCCTTAAGGAAAGATCTGAGGTAAGGTAAGTGATGATGGCACCCGACTCGATCACGTTAGAGAGGGTTTTTGGGGCACTCCAAGAGTTTGTTTAGCCCTGCCAGTTGCCATAAGCCGATGCGGTGGTAGAGTAGTAGCCGCCATAGGCCGGTGCGGTGACAGGAAAACAAGCGTATTTGACTGGCTGAGATGGTGGTGGAAGCAACGACTAAGGGTTGTAATGATGATTCAATAACATAAGCCAACGTCAAGGTCGGTTGTAGACGGATTTGAAAACCTATATAAAGGGGTAGAAGTCACATTAGAAAGGGTTAGTAATTTTTACAATTCACAACACTTGTTAATTGAGAGCAAAACTAGCAAAGCAAATTAGTGATAGAGAGAGAAAATAAGTCGTGTACCTGACCTCATTGTATACCCGAGGGATTTTTTATTATGTGTCAAGTGTAATTTTTTTGTTAGGCGCTTGTGTAACGACCGGAGATTTTAACTACTGTTTCACTGTGACACGAGGGTGATGAAATGTAAACAATGTTTGGAAACATGTGCTCTCGTGAGATGACTATCGGTAGATTCTTCGAGAATCCGATATTAGATGTTACAATGTACCACTCCGGATAGCCCATGGTATTTGGGCCGTAACTTTTTCATACGAACTCTGATTTCTAAGAATTTTATACCGCCGGAAATATGAGATCGAGATCTACAACTTCCGCGATGAACATTTTTCTAAATTCGGACCCGAAATAGGTCAAAATCGTAAGTCAAAAATTTAGTGAATAGTAACTTCGGACCCAAATAGAAGAATCTCAAATTTTCTCCAAAATTCCAAACTTTTCCCCAAACTTCCAAATATCAAATGACTCATACTATATAAAGGGTATACTATTCACCAAATCACAAAAATTAGAACAAGAAGAGAAAGAAGAAACGTGGAAGGGAGAAAGAAGAAGAGAAATAAGAAGGAGAAAAAGAAGAGGAAGAAGAAAGGAAGAAGAAGAAAGAAGAATGAAAAGAAGAAAGATGAAGCAAGTTGGGCATGACATCCTTAAAAGATGAGAGAATCCACAAGGAAGAGGTAAGACCAACTTAACCCAAATTTAATTTGTTGGATTTTGAAAGTTTGGTGATAAGATAGAGATATTAGCATGCTAAGGGTTGTTTATTATTGATTGATAAGTAAAGAAATTGGTTGTAGCATAAGTACCCAAATTTGATAAGTTCTAGGGGTTAAGCTAAGAGTGGGAATGATGTGATTAATGGAGCATTGAGGATGTTAACTTGGATTATAATGTGAGAAGTTGATTTATAATGATGTGTTGTGTTATGGTTTTTAGTATGGAAATGTTTGGAATTGCATTTGGGTGAGTTGGATTTGAAGAAGAAGAACAGAACCCTGGAAAATGGATTCGCGTTGCGACGCTAAAGATCTGTGTGTCGCGACGCGCAAGAGAAAAATGAATGCACGTTTATGGACGTTGCGCGTCGCGACGTGCAAGGAGTTGCGTCGCGATGCGTGCCACATAATTTCCCAAAATCAGTTTTAAACCACCCCAGTTCCTCCCTAGCGTGTTAGAGACCACCCTTAGGGTCTCGTATCAGTTCCTATGCACACATTACATCTTAGTACAAGTATAATTCACCAAGCTACTGTTGAGATTTATGTCCTAAAGCTTCATGTATTGTAAACAGACTTGATTTTTGTAATAGTAATAAATGCATTATTCATTTTTATCAAAGTTGTTTGATTTATATCGCATATTGTCCAATTATTATTTACCTTGATTACTCTTGTACCTTTAGACTTAGTGTATGTTTGATGCACAAGAGGATTTAAGTCTAAAGTTAGTAATCTAAATAGTCCATAGAGCAAACAAAGAGGGTACTTTGTTTGTGGTATATCTATAGCTGCGGTCCATTCTATACTTGTATGACGACCTTGATCCGGGATCGTTCATATAGTGACATGGGAATGGAGGCACCTTGTATGATAAGATCATATAGGACTGGACTCAGATAAATATGAATTTCTTTTAATATCCATTAACCAAAGAAATTCATTTTATCTAATAGATGATCATATATGGATTCGATCTTAATCCTGAGTGTATTACGAACTCCTGCATGACAGGCTATGTCATTTGATTTACTATGGTGAGGTTGGTGTTGCATTCCCGGCCAATAACTACGTATTTTGGGGATATGGTTTGGTATGTAGCTGGGAACGTTTTACATAGATATGGAATTCACTCATTCTTACGAGAAACAGATGAATATCTCTTTTAAGAGTTGATTCGGGACTTGAACAATTTGAGCGCTCAACTTTTCTATTATGAATAGAAAGTATTTTATATTCATAATTGTTATGAATTAATTGTTCATTATAGAATCAATGGTGCTTAAGAGACAAAATATTTAGAGGGGTTTAACAGACTTATGACCCGGCTCTATTTATGAGATATTCGTGAAGGGCTATATCCATATGTAATGACTATATCGATGGACACCGAAAATATTCGGTTTATTTAATCCATCTACGGTAACGGGAGTTCAACTTCGAGTTTTTAGTGGAATAATGCAGAGTTAATAATTCATAATATTTGATTAAAGAGTTTAATTAATATTTCGGAATTATTGGAGCTCGGAACCGTAGGTCCATTTGGTCCCCGTGCTAGCTCGATTAACTGTAGCAAACCTAATATAATTAGATTGTCTAATTACATGCTCACATTATATTTATTTATATATTATTAATAAGATTAATAATATTTATTGTCACAAATGAAAACTATGTTAAATTAGTTTAACTTAATGTTTTCTAGAATTCTTTAATTATGAGATAATCAAGTCTTGATTATGAGATAATCAAGTTAGTAATAATTATGAGATAATTACTACAACATAATTGAAGGTAAATAAATCATTATTAATATATTGATTTTTCTTTACCATTGGAGACAAAGCCATATGGCTTACCATGTCATCCAAGCAATTATGTCTATTATGTAGCTTGGATACACCTAATAGTTTTGTCATTAGCTAATGCATTTTATGCTTTGGTATGGCCTCCACATTTATGTACTTGCCATTGAAAGAAAGTATTGAATGCTTAATGACAAAGCCATTGTCTTTAGCTTAACTTTCTTATGCTTTGGTATGGCATTCACATTTTTGTGTTGGCCATTGCAAGAAAGCATTAGATGCTTAATGACAAGGTTAATTGGCTTGTGTAAGAGAATATAATCTCTACCATTTCTCTCACTTCCTAAGGTTAACATTTTACATTAATTCACACAATTGTTGTGAGAAAAGATTTGAGAGAAAATAGAGAGAGTTATAGCATTCACAAGTGTTGTGAAATTCCTAAAGCCAAACAACATTGTGACATCTTAAATATCTAAATAGTTTAGAGGTTTAATCTTTGTGAGTGAAGCCCACACTTCGGTTTGTTGGTTTCGAGTCATAGTTCGGAAGATCGAGTGGTTGATCCAAGTGTTGGACACCAAAGGATTGATCTTGGCTACTACAACAAAGGGAGAAGGCAAAGAAAAATTTGAAGATCCATACCGGACCCGGTGCCACCACAAGCAACTTCCGCCGTGCTAAGGAAAGTCGTTTCCTACAATTGGCATCAAGATCTTAAGGTTGAAAAGTTTTCTTAACCCTTTCTCTTTTTAAGTTTAAGTTTTAATAATTTATATTAGATATAAATTATTAATATGCATGTTGTGATGAGTAGGCACAATTAGATTCATGAGATGAATGGTTTTTAATGTTCATGTGATGAATGTTTACTTTGATTCATGTGATGAATGTATTGCGTTGATCGTTAATTTTTCCGGCTCTTATTTTTAGTATTAGAAATGTAAGACCATAATGTCATATTCTTTCAAGTGTTGTAAGTTCATTTCTTTTGTAATAAGTCCATTTTGTAACTCAATTTGTAACTTGGAGGAGCCGATGTCGCGAAAGACTCATTACGAACCTATTCCGTGAAGAACTCAACAACATACCATGGAGCAAGATTTGAAGACCAATGGATGCCTTGGATTTATTGTACCAATTAGATTGGTATTTTTTTTTTTAAAACATAATAAGAGCCCTGTTAACATAATTTATGTATGTATGTGAAACTTCATTCCGTTATGAGTCCGTATAAAAAAACGGGGACCAAAACGGAGTCCGGAAGCTCCGGAACGGAGTAAATGAAGTTCTAGTGTTCCAACACCAGACCGATAGCGTTCGAACGCCAGTAAAACGCAACTCAAACGTTTGGCTACTGCTTGGAAACATTCGAACGCCCAAAGAACACTACACGAACGTTTTCAACCCAGACCTGGGCATATATATGTGTTTTAAATTGTTTATTAACATGTCATATAGCCTAGGGTGCCTACTCTTGCATTTTCACATGCCATAACATGTAGACATGCATGATATTCAAGTCATAAAATATTATTTTATGTAAATTTAAAAGTTAAATTAGAATATGAGATGCACGTTAACGAATTAATAAGATTAATTAGTTTAAAGGTTTAAAAATTACGAATTCAAGTTTAAGAACAAATGGACATTATAAGTACATTATTTTCCTTGGTATATCGGATGGAAACCCGGATATAAATTCCATAGCCGCTTCCGAATGGACGGTAATTTAGTTTGCACTCGGGATACAATTCCACGTAACTTTGGAGTAAATAACGTACTTTTAATCTATTAAATGGTTTGATGACATATTGTCCATTAATTGAATTCTAAAATTTTAAAACCTATAAGTGAACTAATTTTTTAAAGTTAAAATTGATTAGATCACTTAAGAAACTTGATTAAATTAGTTTAATTAAGTTAATTGGTTAGTAGAGACTAATCAGGATTAGTGAATAAAATTTTAAAAGTTCAAATTGGTTAGATCACTATATCTTCAACTAGTATTAATTAAGGTTATGACTTTAGCCGAGCATAATCTAAGATTCATAAAATACTAGTGAGATAGAAACCTTATTTTTTTTTAATAGTGAGTGGGAGAGGGGTATACCACAATATATCCCGCGATCTCCATTGTTATCCAGAAACGTGAGATTCAATAGGCGCCTCGAGATGGATTTGCTTTCTGTTGGTTTCTATTAAGGTCCCAAGATCAATAATAAGCATGAATCATGTGTGAATACAAATCAAAGAAGTTGCGGAATACTCACATCGATCGGTTGAGCGACGCGGAGGCAACAAAAACTGATTTTTTTGTCTTCCTTCACTGCTCGGCAGTGAGCAGTTCACAGCCCTCTATTTTCTGATTTTGAGCTCCTCGAACAAGCTCCAAGCTTCGTCGAATGGTTCCCAGCTCATGGGTGGACTTCTCTATCACCTTCGCATGTCTCGTAAGTGTGCTAGCACTTGTGATTTTGCCACAAAATACACCATTTGCTCCCCTAACTCACGGTTTCTTGACAGAAACCAGTAAGTGTTTTGCCCCTCCATGGGCGTGAAGAAGAAAGAGATGAAGTGAGAGAGAGATTAATTTGGTTGATGGCTAAAGTGTGTCTTATACACTCATGTGAATTTCAAATTCATTTCACTTGAATTTGGCTTTCAAAAAGTCAAATAATTAAAGCCCATCAACCTCCATCAACTCACATCACTCATGAATAGTGACTTGCGTCAATCACTCAAAGTCAAAGACATCTATCACTTGATTGACGAATGATGTGACGCTAGATACGACTAGCGATTTGACGCTTGATTTGACTTGCGTGCCGCACTCGAATTCGTAATGCGAATGCGCTCGCAAATAATCTCGGGCTCGAGTTCGCTAATTCCAAATTAACGAATTTTCCGTTGCGTCGTAATTATATGATTACGCCTAGCGAAGTCACTATTCACGTCGCTAACAAATTAATTCTAAATTATTTCGTTCGCCCGAATTAAAATCTAATTTTAATTCCGCGTCCAAATCCAATTTTGTTTAATATATCAAATATATTAATTTCTCGATTAATTCCAAATTAACCGTTATCTCTCTTTTAATGATATTTTATCCCAGATAAAATATCTCTGCAATTAATCCCAGATTAATTTTCTCTCTCTTCTAATTAATCCCAGATTAATTTAGAGTGCGAGTCATACGTCATCGGTGAATCTTTGGGAAGCGACCCATGAGATCCCCGTATATGTTGGCAGTAAATTCGGTCGTCGTACTATCCGAACACGTAAGTACCTCGTACTACGTTTATACCGATTTACAAGACAAGGTTGGCCTCTAGCAAAACGCCATGCCTTCCCAATTCTCCGGAAATATCCTTACAGGAATAAATGATCTGTATCAGGCGTAGTATACGTAGTATTGCGTATTTCTGTCCAGTATCAGATGATCACGTGCTAGGCCTGGGGCTGGAATTGTGTCTGCCCCGTACGAAGCACATGTCGGATGTCTGGTGACTAGTCTCTATAATCGGATAAACCTGACCTTGTCATTTTATCCCGATAGCTGCAACATTTAAGAGAACCAGTCCCGTATCCTACGTGACCATCATCTCCATATGACTGGAGTGACACTTCCATCTTGACATCACACCCAACACACTACGATTCTCAATATACCCAGTATTGGCGTACACAGAACCTGTTAAAGCCCTATAAGACCTCAACCAAAGTATATTGATTGTCGCAAGTATTAGCGGTGCAAGTCTCAGGTTAGACCAAATACACCTACCCTGATTTCGGACTTCCATAGACATATAATCATACTACCAATGGAATTCCGAGGGGGTCTATCCAGAGCGAAGCTGTTTCCCGTACCATCGGTAAAACACAACCTCCTATTACACTTGCATGAGTATCATATACCCAAATATATGAGAACTATCTCGTTGTGCCCTCACAACGCGCACAAGTGTAATACTAGTCTTTTACGTATTTATCGATGTCCAATCTCGATAATACTCTGACTATGGATATTTAATGATTTATCCTTCATGGACTGATACTGTCTCATATCATTCTCCGTCCAGGAACAAATCATAGGGACCTCTTATCATTTATATATCTAGGTGATCTAATCACAAATGATAAGAGTGCAATCTCATTTGTCACATAGTTAATTTGTACAACAATACCATGATCTGTACAAATAGTGACGCTATGGGTCATAATTGTCCAACAATCTCCCACTTGGCCTATAGCCAGTCACTCGAGTGTCTTACACCCGAACTATGTACGGTTGGCTCAAACTGCTGAGAAAAGCTTTCGTCAGCGGATTTGCATGATTATCATCTGATGTGATTTATTCGATAATCACATCGCCACGATGTATGATCCGAACGAATCAGATGAATATCGAAGTATGTATCTGGATCGTTGATGAGACCATTAATTCTTTAGCCTGTGCTGACGCCTAGCTCAGCTGCTAACAGAACTATATCTAATCTAATTAGATTTGTTTGTCGACCCGGAAGGCTTCTATTGCCGCCTCAGCTGCAGCAATTAACCCGCATTTGTTGTTTATACGGTAACAGTATCTTTCTTGGAAGATCTCCAGCTCACTGTACCGTCATTCAAACTGTATAGTACCGTTTGTGACTTTTAGTCGTCTTATCGGTTTAGGAAACTTGCTACAGTGATCCCAGTCACTTCAAGTTCTCCTTATCCATAGACTAAGACAGCATCCTTAGTTCTCTAAGATACTAACGGATGTTCTTAACATCAATCTAGTGACTATCACTCGGATTGGCCTGTTTGTGAATCCATATGCTCAAAGCGTATGAGACACCAGGTCGCGTACATTTTACAATGTACGGTTTCTCGGAGAGTTTTCGAAAGCCAAGCTTTCGCCGATAGTTATTTTATGGGAATATCATTTCCAAGAAATGACATATTATCATTATTTATAGGACAACTACTGTCAGTGCGCTCCCACTAACCCTCTTATATACACAAGAATTATTTCGTTTTGAATTAAATCATAAAGCATTATGATTACATCAAAATGATAATTCCAAGAACCTAATGCTTGCTTCAATCCAAACATGGATCGAATAACCTGCAAACCTTGTTTGCTAGTTATGGTACGACAAAATCGACAGGATGTTGTAAACATCCTCCAAAAGGTTTCCTTTTCAGGAAAGTGATTTTCCGTTAAGCTGACATATTTCATAAATGAAACATGCAGCTTTAGCAAGCATTCTCCAAATGGATTTACCGTGGCAACAGGTAAAAGGTTGAATCGTAATCAACACAATGTTGATAATGATACCTTTCCGCTAAAAGCCTAGCTTTATACGTTGGTATGTTGCCTTCCATGTATGTCTTCCTTGAAGACTATACAGTACCAATAGACACAATGCCTTGTGGTACATCAACTAGTATCTAAACTAAGTTGATATACATGGAATCCATTTCGGATTCATGGCACTTTGCCATGATTGGGAATCGATACCTTGTATCACTTCCTCGTACGTAGTCAGTTGGTGGTCCTCAATAAGATTGACATCTTTATGAGGTGAGATCAGAAACCCATACCCCAGGTTGTTTTCTGACTCTCTCCGACATACGTGGTTCTTGTGTATTCGAAGATTAATGGTATAGTTTCATCCTTGATGAACTATTTGTGTTCCATTAGGATCGGCGCCTTGAACAGTATTACTCCGATTTTCATCGAGTTTTACTATCCTCCCACTTACCTCTGCATATCGGTATTCCTCTTAGGAAAACCGCATGGTGAGCAACAATCTAATTGTTCTCTCGTGAGTTGTATAAGTACAATACTTATGGTATCTCTAGGATAACCTACAATAGGCACTTATCCAATTTGGGTTTTAGTTTGGTATCATCCAAACATATGCCCAGCATACCCAAATTATCAGGAATGTGAAACCCAGTTTCTTTCCTATTCATATCTAATATATGATATCTGTCAAACAGATTTTAATGGAACCTTATTCTAAATAAGTTCTTGCACTGTTTAAAGCTCAGAGCGACTCATGATTAACCTTATCATGTCTAACATAATTCGGTTTATCCGTTCGGACACACCGTCAAATTGACGTGTTTCGGGAGGAGTCCTCATTTGAAAGAATACTATACTCTTTCAAGTATAATAAGAAACTTATTGCTTAAGTATTTTCCATTACGTCTTACCGTGACGGTTTAATACTTTAGTCGATATGTTTGTCTATTTCGTGTTGAAACTTTAAAAGTTTCTGATTGTGTTCTTTAAAAGAAACACATAACCATAATGCGATGCCACATCCGTAAAGATCACGAAATATTCATATCCACATCTAGCCTAGCTAGACATGGGCCCACTTGCTTCACTATGAACTAGGGCTAACAGATCGGTGGCATTTACACTTTTACCAAGTAAATAGTGTTTTAGGCACTTTGCCCAATAAACTAGATTCGTAGACTTTATTTGATTGGAATCAAATTAGTCCTAGTACCCACTCTTCAAAAGTGCGGATATACGATTCTGGTTTAATTGCGTCCCAGACAACAATGCCACAATTTAGTTTCTTCTGATCAAATCAGTTTGAGCTAGTGTTGTCATGTTATATGTTTGAGATATTATTTATATTCAAAATATAAATACTGTTATTCACATCTAATGTGTATATCTCAATATCATCTTTATATAATGAAACACTTTAGTGTTCTAGAATATAAAGGTTCACCCGCAGCGGGTTAAACACTGATAAAGAGATAATGTTTCTAGTCAAACTAGTTACATTATAACAGTTCCCTAATTTAAGTACACACCCGAAGGGTAGTTCCTAAACTTAGATATCTACGGTTAAAACAGTGACTTTCGTCCCGTTTCCAATTCACAGATTAATCTCGATTGAAGTCAGTATCCTGTTCAAAATTGATTCTGAACATCAATATATATTTATGTATCACACTAAGTATTTAAAATCCAATTTTAATACTAGTAGTGAACATAATATGACAAACATATTTGAAGTTAGAGCCTTGCTCGTTCTTCAATTCCTTCATGTCTGCTTTGTCCAAACGGCAGTCACGCTTCCGCGATCCCGTTTGCCACAATAAGGCAGACATTTTGGGATATGTCATTTATCTTCCTAGAAGATTATAATGATTTTGCCTTTGCCTATTTCAACACTCTAGAAGCCTTTGGCCAAGCCTTGGCCTTCTAGAATATTGAAGTAAGGTGTGCCTTGCGCTACTTGCCTAATTGCAAAGTTTGACTTTATCTCCTTGAGAATAGTCATTAACTCTCCAAGCGTTATCATTTGCAATTTAGTACTTCTAAAATCTAAATATAGATTTATGAAGATCCTTCAATTTCAGTATCATACTTTAAGGATCTAATCCTTAGTTCTGATTCAGAAATTAAGGAGTCTACTGTGACAAGCTTAATGGATTAAGCACTAAAGTTATCATCACATAAATCTTCCAAATATTATGCTCTACTATTTGCTTAACTCCAGGCTTAGGCCTAATATGTTATTTTATCAAATAAATTAACTTATTATTTTTCCAGAATCATCCTGAAATTTATTCCCAATTTTGAAAATTAAACCATTTAAATACATTTTCCCTAGGATTATGTTTTAAATGTCAATCTTTCAATTTCTATCTTGATTTTAATAGTCCAACTATTTAATCAACGATATTGGTACTATTTATTATAATGATTACAATAGTCCAACTATTTAATCAACTATAATTTAGTAGATTAAAATCAATTATATTGATTACTATAATCCAATTATAAAATCAACTATAAATGAATAGTTTGAATATAGTCCAACTATTTATTAAAAAACAACATTTAAATATTAGTCCAACTAACATTTAATTTCTATGACGAATGATATTTGAATGAGCGCGTATGGCAAGTAATTAAACGAATATTGCAAATTCAATTATTGCCTCCCACTATTTTTCGGCGAGCCTCTAACCCTCTGTCGAGTACTCGGGAAATCGTGTTTCCTAGTGGGCTAGGATCCCGTTAAATATCACACAATCTTGACTTTGGTCAACAAATTGTATGATAATTAACTAGGTAGATCTCTAAGATCGATTGGATCCAATCCAATTCCTAGATCCGGTAGGGGGACATCCAAGTCCGAAACATATATCTTATATATGCCAATACATCCAATGTATTACCTAACCTTTTTCCTCTGAATCAACTAAGCCCTGGCTTTGGCACAACAAACTTAGTGATCCCAGTCAAGCGCGACCCATTGACCATGGAAAGCTTCATAATCAATGTCGCTGGACAAGAAGTGGTCTTGACTTTGGCCAACAAACCACAACTTGGACAAGACACCAATATGGAACAAAACCTTCGTGATTCAAACACATCCTCGACGGACAAAGGCCTTGACTTTGGCCAACAAGCCAATGCCAGTCTCGGATCTTGAGTGAGAATCACTCAATGGAAGGAAAGACGCTTAATATTGTTTGAGGGTTTCTCGCGTGCAAATTGGCAACCAATTTATTATCTTTGTTAAGGTCTCATTATCATACACCCTTAAACATGCATTCTAAACACATAATAAAGCGCGTATAATAAAATAATAATGATTTGCGGATGGATACTTTACACATTGATACTAGATCAAAACTCTCAATTTCTCTCTCCCGCTAACACAAGTATTTACTTCTACCCGTTACACTACACTTCTAAAGAAACCTCATTATGCTGAGGGGAATAGATGAGAAGAGAATACAAAGAAATGAGAGGTAATAAGGCTGGACACGCAGGTCCAATTAATAAATCAAATTTATTACAACAATTTCTAAAATTGTCCCACCCTTCTAATATCCATCCGATATACATTATTCATGCATCGCAATCATGTATTCACACAAGCATGTTATCAATCAATCTAATCAAATTAATTAATCTGATAATTAGTGATCATCCAATGTTGAAACAACGATTTGATTTTGTTCGAGTCAAACTCGTTTTGCGAATAAGTACTCAAAGTACGAATTCTCGAATTAAATTAAACTACATAATTAAATCCACTTTAACATGCATTTAATTCTAATTCGCTATTTAATTCCAAATTAAATATTACACTTTATTAATGAACTTTTACGACTTAAATTCCAAATTTAATCGTTACGGGTCTCAAAGCCCGATTAACGTCCAACGTCAGTTTAATTAAAGTCCAATGGGCTTTTAATTAATTTCTTAAGGGGTGGACTTTTGGTCAACTCGGGTCAAACCGAATAACCAAAATCCAATCCGGGAGTTACCCAATAAGCCAATAAATTAATTTTGGCCCATTAGGCCCAATTAAACTTTAAAGGTCCATTAAGTCGCATTTGGGCTTTATGGATGCGGTTTTGGGCCTAATTGGATCCAACCAATTTTTCCTAAACCCAACTTTGTACAACAAAGCCCAATAAGCCCAATTACAACACAACAAGCCCAAATCCAATTTTAAGGCCCAATTAATTAAATACAAAAAATCCAATTTCACATTTAATTAACCTAAAGTGTATATCATGATTAATCACCCAAATTAACATTTCTAAAACATCAATTTACACAACTAATCATGCTCAATTACATTATCACATGTCCAACACATTTTGATTAAAATCAAACCCATTACATGCTCAAAGTCTCGGCAATTTGGGGATTTAATCGTCCGATTCGGTTTCAATCCAATTAATTCCACAATCGACATTAAATCAACATCCCAAATGATTCTAACTCATCCAATGAATCAAAAAACAAAAATTCCAAGACATTTTAGGGAAACTCATATTCGGCCAAGCCCAAATATTTGGGGAAAAATATTCCAAACATTATTTCATGAAATTTATCCAATCAATCTTCAATTAAACATGTATTAAGCATACTCAAACATCCAATTCATTCAAATCATGCTCAAATACAAATTACCCAAATTTTAAGCCTTAAATTAATTTCATGCTCAAACCTTGCTCTGATACCATTGTTGGTTTCTATTAAGGTCTCAAGATCAATAATAAGCATGAATCTTGTGTGAATACAAATCGAAGAAGTTGTGGAATACTCACATCGATCGGTTGAGCGACGCGGAGGCAACAAAAACTGATTTTTCCGTCTTCCTTCACTGCTCGGCAGTGAGCAGTTCACAGCCCTCCATTTTCTGATTTTGAGCTCCTCGAACAAGCTCCAAGCTTTGTCGAATGGTTCCCGGCTCATGGGTGGACTTCCCTATCACCTTCGCATGTCTCGTAAGTGTGCTAGCACTTGTGATTTTGCCGCAAAATCCCACTCTTTGCTCCCCTAACTCACGGTTTCTTGAAAAAAACCAGTAAGTGTTTTCCCCCTCCATGGGCGTGAAGAAGAAAGAGATTAAGTGAGAGAGATTAATTTGGTTGATGGCTAAAGTGTGTCTTATACACTCATGTGAATTTCAAATTCATTTCACTTGAATTTGGATTTCAAAAAGTCAAATAATTAAAGCCCATCAACCTCCATCAACTCACATCACTCATAAATAGTGACTTGCGTCAATCACTCAAAGTGAAAGACATCTATCACTTGATTGACGAATGATGTGACGCTAGATGCGACTAGCGGTTTGACGCTTGATTTGACTTGCGTGCCGTACTCGAATTCGAAATGCGAATGCGCTCGCAAATAATCTCGGGCTCGGGTTCGCTAATTCCAAATTAACGAATTTTCCGTTGCGTCGTAATTATATGATTACGCCTTGCGAAGTCACTATTCACGTCGCTAACGAATTAATTCTAAATTATTTCGTTCGCCCGAATTAAAATCTAATTTTAATTCCGCGTCGAAATCCAATTTTGTTTAATATATCAAATATATTAATTTCTCGATTAATTCCAAATTAACCGTTATCTCTCTTTTAATGATATTTTATCCCAGATAAAATATCTCTGCAATTAATCCCAGATTAATTTTCTCTCTCTTCTAATTAATCCCAGATTAATTTAGAGTGCGAGTCATACGTCATCGGTGAATCTTTGGGAAGCGACCCATGAGATCCCCGGATATGTTGGCAGTAAATTCGGTCGTCGGACTATCCGAACACGTAAGTACCTCGTACTACGTTTATACCGATTCACAAGACAAGGTTGGCCTATAGCAAAGCGCCATGCCTTCCCAATTCTCCGGAAATATCCTTACAGGAATAAAGGATCTGTATCAGGCGTAGTATACGTAGTATTGCGTATTTCTGTCCAGTATGAGATGATCACGTGCTAGGCCTGGGGCTGGAATTGTGTCTGCCCCGTACGAAGCACATGTCGGATGTCTGGTGACTAGTCTCTATAATCGGATAAACCTGGCCTTGTCATTTTATCCCGATAGCTGCAGCATTTAAGAAAACCAGTCTCGTATCCTACGTGACCATCATCTCCATATGACTGGAGTGACACTTCCATCTTGACATCACACCCAACACACTACGATTCTCAATATACCCAGTATTGGCGTACACAGAACCTGTTAAAGCCCTGGACGACCTCAACCAAAGTATATTGATTGTCGCAAGTATTAGCGGTGCAAGTCTCAGGTTAAGACCAAATACACCTACCCTGATTTCGGACTTCCATAAACACATAGTCATACTACCAATGGAATTCCGAGGGGGTCTATCCAGAGCGAAGCTGTTTCCCGTACCATCGGTAAAACACAACCTCCTATTACACTTGCATGAGTATCCTATACCCAAATATATGAGAACTATCTCGTTGTGCCCTCACAACGCGCATAAGTGCAATACTAGTCTTTTACGTATTTATCGATGTCCAATCTCGATAATACTCTGACTAGGGATATTTAATGATTTATCCTTCGTGGACTGATACTGTCTCATATCATTCTCCGTCCAGGAATAAATCATAGGGACCTCCTATCATTTATATATCTAGGTGATCTAATCACAAATGATAAGAGTGCAATCTCCTTTGTCACATAGTTAATTTGTACAACAACACCATGATCTGTACAAATAGTGACGCTATGGGTCATAATTGTCCAACACTTTCGTCCCCCTACGGATGGTGGCCTTTTTGGGTCAATATCAGGTTTGGATTCCGAAAGGATAGAGACTCTAGATGTATCTGGTGATTTGACCTACCCTACGGCGGTACTTCACTAGTTAAGTTCAAGGGTTCCGAAATAATGGGTCACACTCACAAATGAATGATTAAGTTGTTAATCAAAGCTTCCTTGATCAAAATAACGGTAGTTGATTAATATAGGAATAAGAGTTATTTCAGATATATCAATCGATTGAGAATGTCTCAATCTATCATGCGAATACTTGACCTACCCTACGGCGGCACTTATTTATGGGATGATAGATAACCGTGGCATTGTAATTCTTTTAGGTTTCTAATTCATTATACATTGATCATGCATCATGTTTAATTTTATGCCTAAATGTTTGACAATTTTAATATGCGACAAATGAATATTGAATGCGCGTTTATTATTTTTTCAGCCAGGGCATCTGCAATAATCTACATTATCAAACAACAAGAAAAATTAACCGGGGATAATTATGTTAAATGGAAAAGTGACATGAATGCTATCTTGGTCTGTGAAGACCTTAAATTTTTCCTAATGGAGGAATGTCCTCCTGAGCCAGCACCTAATGCTGGCAGAGCTGCACGTAATGCCTATAATAATTGGATTAAAGCTGATGAGAAAGCCCATAGCTATTTGATAGCATCCATGTCTGAGGTTCTTGCTGCACAGCATGAGCCTATGGCGACAATGATGAGCGGAAAATATATCAATATTTACCACCCCTTTTACTTAATATTTTGTTTAGTTTATCGAGTTTGATGGACGTTTTGATGTGTTTTAGTTTATTTTGCAGATAAAATAATATCGGATCTCAATGAAATCATTTAGGACAAAATATGGGTCAAAAAAGGGCAATTATTGGTCTTGATATTTTAATTTTGGAGATTGGAAACTTGAGAGGGCGTTTTTGACGAAGTGCAGTTTTGGAAATTCCAGTTTTGCGCATCTGTCGTATTTTGGCCATAAATATTTACTCCGATATCGGATTGAGCTGATTCAAGTTCCAGATTAAAAATGACTCAAAGATCTACAGCTTTGAAAGACAAACTAATTTCGAATTCTGAAAATTTCATGCCAGAAATTGATGAACCATATGGAAGTGTGTTGTGTGTAATTATTAAAGTCACTTTCAATCATTTTCAAAGCAAAAAAATAAATTAATAAATAAATAATAAAAATTATCAAATCATCACCAAACATGATAAGAGATTAGTGGAACAATTAATAATGGATTTGTTGGAGCAATTAGTGGAGCAATTAATAATTGATTTGGTGGATGATTTGATGGAGGCAAAATTTTGCCTATAAATACCAAGCCATTTCATTTGTAAAATTCATACTTTCTTCTAAGGAATTCCTTAAGAATACTAAGAAGATTGTATTTTGTTTGTTTATTTACAGCTTTCAGTAATTAATTTCCGCTTTCGCACTTTCTTTTCTTTACTTTTCAGTTTTTACTTTCCGCAATTTACTTTTACGCACAGTACTTTTCTTTCTTTAATTTTCAGTTTTTACTTTTCAGTAATTTACTTTCAGCAATTTACTTTTCAGCAATTTACTTTCAACAATTTACTTTCAGTAATTTACTTTCAGCATTTAATTTTCAGTATTTAATTTCAGCATTTACTTTCAGCATTTACTTTTCAGTATTTAATTTTCAGTATTTAATTTTCAGTATTTTACTTTATGTCTTTTATTTTATTTAAGTTTTTTTACTACCCGTAAATATGTGTCGTAACTAAGCCAGTTATCTGGGGTTGTGATGAAATCCAATATCACCGGTTTATAAGGGGTTAGATTATAGCTTGGGTAATATAAAGATTTATTTATTGAGTCTTAATCTTAATGCTTTTTCATTAACTGGCCATTAATAAAATTGAACTGGGAAACTTAAAATGAACTAGACATAGAGATTTTAAGTTTAAGACCTTAGACTCAATAGTCCACGATCTTCCTTGAGGATAGATAACCCTTTAATAGATTTCCTTGTCGGGCGGGGGTAGCCATAATTGGAACTTAAACTTAATAAATCCAGATAATTTGGTTGACATAGACATATGGTTCAATTGGTTTAAACTAGGCATTTGTGTCTGACCATCGACAAAGGCTTACACATAATTTAGTGTTCCAGGTTAATAAATCAATATATTACCCAACTTTAAGATAACCACTTCATCTTTAAAATGATATTGGAAGAAATCACAACCCTAGATAGTTTTTAATATTGAATTTTCTTGAAACCTACTTTTGAACAATTTTATTTACTTGTTTTTAAATTTAGAATCGTCACCATTTCAAATCAATCAAACAACCTGTTAGATACTAGTTATCATTTGACCTCATAAAATTAATAGATTAGATATTAAGTCCTCGTGGGATCGATATTTTTATACTACTTGAACGATACGTGCGCTTGCGTTATACCCGTGTGTAAGCACCGGTCAAGTTTTTGGCGCCGTTGCCGGGGACTTATTTATCTTTTACTATTAGTTTAGGGGTTTGATACGTTACTTGTATCTAATTTCTTTTTATTTATTATTACTATTTTGTTGTGTTTCAGGTTCTCAGAAGTTACATGAGACGAACCAGAAGCTTTGAACTCCGACCGCTTGACCCAGAAATTGAAAGAACCATCAGGCAGTTGAGAGGGGAAAGACGAGAAGGCCAAGAAGCAATCATTAACATTTAACCTGAACCGTTGGAGGTTGCACCACCAATTCCCATTCGAGACAGAACCATTCCGGTGGTTGACAGACTCATTTCCTGTATTGTACTTCCTCCCTTACCAGCAAATGTATGTGACATCAAAACATGCATTCAGATGATTCAGCAGTCAGTTCAGTTCGGGGGGAATGCAACTGAAGATCCTAATGCCCACATCAGTAACTTCCTGGAAGTTTGCGACACTTTCAACTACAACAGAGCATCAGAAGAAGCAATGAGACTGCGTGTTTTCCCATACTCCTTGAAGGACAGAGCTAAAGCTGGGCTACATTCACTACCAGCAGGTTCTATCACAACTTGGAACACTTTAGCCACCAAATTTCTTGCAAAGTACTTTCCACCAGCCAGAACCGGAAAGCTGAGGAATGACATCACATCCTTTGTACAACAAGATTCAGAATCCCTCTGCGAATCTTGGGAAAGGTACAAAGATTTGCTCCGGAAATGTCCTCACCATGAGATTCCAAAATGGCTTCAAGTCCAAACATTCTATAATGGACTTTCTGGAATAATGAGAACCACAATAGATGTTGCTTCTGGAGGAGCTTTAATGGCAAAATGAGAAGATCCAAAGAATTGCAGGAATTTATGAAGTTGGAGCCAACACAGCACTGAATTCCAAGCTGGATGTGATTTGGAAAAATCTGGAAACTCTTAACATAAAAGTTAATGGTGGATCCACAAGTTCACCATTTGGAGGAGCACCTGAGTCAGAATCTTTCAACCAACATAAAGAAATGGTGAATTATGTCAATAATTTCAACAGATAGGGGAACAATCCATATTCCAACACCTACAACCCAGGGTGGAGGAATCATCCCAATTTCGCATAGAGCAACAATTCAGGGCAAATGAATAATCCACCACCCGGATTCCAACAACAGAACAAAAGCCAGGAACAAGCAAATGAACCACGAATAACAGAAGTGTTGACCCACTTGAAAAAGATAGAAGCAAAACACGACTCTCAAGCAGCAAGATATGATGATATGTTTCAATCTCAAGCAGCAAGATATGATGCTATGTTTCAATCCCAAGCAGCATTAATTCAAAGTCAATCAGCTTCTATTAAAGCATTGGAGAATCAAATTGGACAACTGGCCAATGCTCAGAGTTACAGACCGCCAGGTACATTTCCTAGTAACACAGAGCCAAATCCAAGGAATATGGGGAAGGAGCAATGTCATGCCATCATGTTAAAAAGCGGTACTGAAATCAACAAAGATGTTGGAATCAAGGCAACAACAATTGAAGATTTTACAAAAGAAACAAAGCAATATATGGAGGAAAAAGAAGCAAAGGAAAAAGAACAGATCACTCCACCTCCACCTTTTCCTCAGCGTCTTCAGAAGAATAAACTGGACAAGCAGTTTGCTCGATTCTTGGAGGTGTTCAAAAAGCTGCATATCAACATTCCATTTGCAGAAGCGTTGGAACAAATGCCCAGCTATGCCAAATTCATGAAAAACATTCTTTCACGAAAGCAGAGATTGGGAGATTATGAGACAGTAGCATTATCAGAAGAATGCAACGCCATCATTCAGAGGAAACTTCCCCCAAAGTTTAAAGATCTTGGCTGTTTCACTGTTCCTTGCACCATATGAGAACATGACTTCGGTAAGGCTCTGTGTGATTTAGGTGCTAGTGTTAACTTGATGTCTTTTTCTATTTTCAGGAAATTACAGATTGGAGAAACAATGCCAACTTCAGTCTCACTACAACTTGCTGATAAAACGCTCGTATTTCCGAGAGGTGTAGTTGAAGATGTGCTGGTCAAGGTTGACAAATTCATTTTCCCAGCAGATTTTATTATCCTTGATATGGAGGAAGACGCAGACATGCCAATCATCCTCGGGAGACCATTCTTGGCTACAGGTCGAACCATTATTGATGTACAAAAAGGAGAACTAACCATGAGAGTACAAGACCAAGAAGTAACATTCAATGTTTTCAAAGCCATGAATTTCCCAGATGATGAAAAGAATGAGGAATGTTTCAGACTTGATGTGATACACAGTACCATTCAGAACTCCAATGCAATGCAAAGTTCTACTGACAAACTTAAAACATGTCAATTGCCTGTGGAGCCTAGAGATAAATCATCTTTTGCACTGAAAGAGCCAATTCTTGCTCTACAAGCAACATAAGAGAAAAGGTTCCACCAGCTCAACGAATTGGAGGAATTTCACAATCAGCCTTTTGAGGATGCCAAATTGTACAAAGAAAAGGGCAAGAAAAGACATGATGAGAAGTTAGTGCGCATACAACTGGAACCCGGGCAGAAGGTACTGTTAAACAAATCAAGGGTGAAATTCTTCCCATGGAAGCCAAAATCACGGTGGTCAGGTCCATTTGTGATCACCAAAGTTTTACCAAATAAAGCCGTTGAGATACATGATCCTGACTCCAACAAGACTTTCAAGGTTAAAAACAAGCGTGTCAAGCACTACTGGGGAGAATCATTTGAGCGACAAAAAGAAAGTGTTACACTTTCAGATCCAGCTTAACGTTCAAGAAGTCAAGTCTGGCTGATGACTCTAAACTTAGCGCTAGTAGGGAGGCAACCCATGCAATTTTTGTATATATTGTGATCTGATGTGTTTTATTTTTTGTGTGTTTAATTTTTACAGGTTTAGTCATTTCAAGATGGAAGAAGCTCTCGCAAATCTTCGCAAGCAATTTCCTTCACTCCCTCAAAAATCTCTGATGAAAGTTTACAAAGCTCGCTTGGAACGGATGAGATTACTGATGATTAAAGGTATTTCTACTGACATTCGTTGGTTAATTGAAGCACGGGTTTGATTAGCAGGTGAGTCTTCTGACTCTTTTATTTCACATCTACCTGGTTTTGGAAGAAGCACCTATGCAAAGAAACGTAGAGCTAAGAAAATGAGTGTTTGTTACAAATGTGCACGCTGGAATTGCAAACTCGTTGTCGATCTTTAGGAATGGTGTCTGATAATCACGAAGACAAAATTAAATTCATTAGGGATGGCTTGATTAAGGAGTCTTTAGATGATATATCTTTAACTCTTGAGACGCATCCCAGTGGATATGTTCACATAGCCATTCGCAAATTACATACACAATTCCAAAAAGAAAGACAATAATTAAGTCTTGGGAATCTGACTCAAAAAGACCATGTTTGCCAGTTTATAAGAAAATTGGATGGGAAGCTTGTCCCTGACGCATAGACGTCAATCAATCCGTTACTTTTCTTGTAAATATTATATCTCTTTGTCTTTTCTTAATAATTGTGATTTGTTTTTTGTTTTCTTTTATTTTCTCCGACAGGATCCAGACCTTTTTGACTATCACGATATTATTCGCTACTAATCGTCCTCTGGAAGATACTTGTGCTATTTTTACTCACCTTTTTCAGGTACTATAAATTCAGCCCGTCATTGCACTTTTGAAGGCATCTAGAGTTGAGAAAGAAATACATAAAAAAATGGAAGTCACTTCAAGAAGACGAGTTGAAAACATCTGTGTGTTTTGCGGTAGTAGTGTTGGTGTTAAGCCACAATACGTAGAAGCAGCACAAGAATTGGGTCGAGTCTTAGCTGCAAGAAATATGCACTTAATATATGGCGGAGGCAATCTTGGACTTATGGGGATCGTTTCAAAAGCTGTACAGGAAGAAGGCAGTCACGTTTTGGGAATCATCCCAAAACCCTTGGCAGAAGCAAATCTTATTGAACCATCAAACGGAGAGGAACTGATCGTGCCATGTATGTCTGAACGTTTGGTAGAAATGATTAACCGTGCTGATGCTTTTATTGCTTTGCCAGGTGGCTTGGGTACATTGGAGGAAATTTTTATTGTGCTATCTTGGGGGAACCTGAACATACACCAGAAACCAATTGGGCTGTACAACGTTGATGGATTTTATGATTTTCTTGTGTTTTTTTGATGATGCCCGGAGAAATGGGTTCGTGTCAAAACCTTTGAAAGAACTCCTCTTTACTGCCGGAACTGCTCCGGATCTAATAGACCAACTCATAGCCTATGAACCATGAGTTGACCTTATCCTTTCAAAGATAAATTGGTCTGAGGACGATCGTGGTAAGAGGTGTAGGATTAATCTGGATCTTAACCTTTAATTTCCTGTAGAATTTCAGCTAACCAGGTATTATTTTCTAAACTCTTCTTCTACTTTTAAGACATTGGGGACAATGTCTCATTTAGGTTTGGGGGAGAGAATTAGTTGATCAGCACATTGTTTTTAGTTTGTGTGTTGTTTTATTTTTAGTCCAAATTTTTTCGAAAAATACAAAAAAATTTGAAAACGTTTCAAAAATTACAAAAATATTTTGCGTTTTTGTTTTTTATTTTGACTAAAAGGGTGAAATTGTAAGAGATAGCTGAGTAAGGAGTTTCCACTCTTGAGACATATCTCAAGCCTATTTTCGAAATAAGTTAATTTTTGTTTGTTTCCTTTTGAATTATTTAATTTGTGAATTCTCCATAAAACGGACTAAAAATGGATCTTCATATGCTCAGTTGACAGATATTATCAACATATATAGTAACATACGGACATGAGCTAAAATTGAAAAGTTTGTAATATTCAGTGCTCTAGTTTAATTAGAGGAACATCTCAAAAAGCAATGGAGTAAAAAAAAAAAAAAAAAAAACGTCTGAGATCCGGTTATTAAGTCTGTAAGGGTGTTTTAACACATAGTGCCCTAAAACCAACTGGTTTGGGAGTCACTGGCCCAAAGATTGTTACATGGATCAAAGATGCTGCAAAAATATATATATCTGAAGTCTGAGTAATTAAGTTCGTAGGGGTATCTTAACACCTGGTGCCCTAAAGTTAACTGGTTTGGGAGCCACCGACCCAACACTCGCTACATAGATGGAAGATATTGTATATAAATAAAAAATAGAGAAAAATCAAAGAAAAAAATCAGAAAAATCAGAAATATTATTCCATTCCTACAAAAAGGTGTGAAATCTGATAGAACTTTAGGACAGGAATATTACGCTCTTATCAACTGCACTTATGACTGTTGTGGGCAAAAATGAGTTGATTAATATTTTGTCGACTGTGTATATGGAGAATGGTAAAAATAATCGGAGAATTTACTTATTCGGTAATTTAGAATGAAACAAAACAACTATTGATTTGGAGTAGAAGTTTCACATGATTAGTCACTAACTTCTTTATTCTCTTTTCTCTTGTCTTTTTGCTTTTGTGTGCATTAGTTTCACTACCTTTTTACTTTTGTAAAACGTTTGTGGGTATCATTGCTGTAAGCCCTCACGAGACTATAACTCGTCCACTAGGGACACCTAGGGGTTTAAAGGCTTGTTGCATATGCTAAATGCAACCGTGATCCCTACGAAAGTGGCTTAGTTTAATTTTAATTGTTTCTTGTATTTTATTTTGTTGTTTTGCTCGAGGACTAGCAAAATGTTAGGTTTGGGGGTGTGATGAGCGGAAAATATATCAATATTTACCACCCCTTTTACTTAATATTGTGTTTAGTTTCTCGGGTTTGATGAACGTTTTGATGTGTTTTAGTTTATTTTGCAGATAAAATAATATCGGATCTCAATGAAATCATTTAGGACTTGATATTTTAATTTTGAGATTGGAAACTTGAGAGGGCGTTTTTGACGAAGTGCAGTTTTGGAAATTCCAGTTTTGCGCATCTGTCGTATTTTGGGCATAACTTTTTACTCCGATATCGGATTGAGCTGCTTCAAGTTCCAGATTAAAAAAGACTCAAAAGTGTGTTGTGTGTAATTATTAAAGTCACTTTCAATCATTTTCAAAGCAAAAAAATAAATTAATAAATAAATAATAAAAATTATCAAATCATCACTAAACATGATAAGAGATTAGTGGAGCAATTAATAATGGATTTGGGGGAGCAATTAGTGGAGCAATTAGTGGAGCAATTAATAATTGATTTGGTGGATGATTTGATGGAGGCAAAATTTTGCCTATAAATACCAAGCCATTTCATTTGTAAAATTCATACTTTATTCTAAGGAATTCCTTAAGAATACTAAGAAGATTGTATCTTGTTTGTTTATTTACAGCTTTCAGTAATTAATTCCGCTTTCGCACTTTCTTTTCTTTACTTTTCAGTTTTTACTTTCCGCAATTTACTTTTACGCACAATACTTTTCTTTCTTTAATTTTCAGTTTTTACTTTTCAGTAATTTACTTTCAGCAATTTACTTTCAGCAATTTACTTCAGCAATTTACTTTGAGTAATTTACTTTCAGCATTTAATTTTCAGTATTTAATTTCAGCATTTACTTTCAGCATTTACTTTTCAGTATTTATTTTTTAGTATTTAATTTTCAGTATTTTACTTTATGTCTTTTATTTTATTTAAGTTTTTTTACTACCCGTAAATATGTGTCGTAACTAAGCCAGTTATCTGAGGTTGTGATGAAGTCCAATATCACCGGTTTATAAGGGGTTAGATTATAGCTTGGGTAATATAAAGATTTATTTATTGAGTCTTAATCTTAATTCTTTTTCATTAACTGGCCATTAATAAAATTGAACTGGGAAACTTAAAATGAACTAGACATAGAGATTTTAAGTTTAAGACCTTAGACTCAATAGTCCACGATCTTCCTTGAGGATAGATAACCCTTTAATAGATTTCCTTACAGGATAGACATATACCTGTCGGGCGGGAGTAGCCATAATTGGAACTTAAACTTAATGAATCCAGATAATTTGGTTGACATAGACATATGGTTCAATTGGGTTAAACTGGGTATTTGTGTCTGACCATCGACATAGGCTTACACATAATTTAGTGTTCCAGGTTAATAAATCAATATATTACCCAACTTTAAGATAACCACTTCATCTTTAAAATGATATTGGAAGAAATCACAACCCTAAATAGTTTTTAATATTGAATTTTCTTAAAACCTACTTTCGAACAATTTTATTTACTTGTTTTTAAATTTAGAATCATCACCATTTCAAATCAATCAAACAACCTGTTAGATACTAGTTATCATTTGACCTCATAAAATTAATAGATTAGATATTAAGTCCTTGTAGGATCGATATTTTTATACTACTTGAACGATACGTGCGCTTGCGTTATACTCGTGTGTAAGCACCGGTCAGACAACATCAATGATTATGCAGTCATTACAGAACATGTTTGGGCAACCTTCAGACCGGCAACAACATGAAGCAATTGCCTCTGTATTGACCGCTAGAATGAAGGAAGGAACATCAGTCTGAGACCATGTGTTAAGGATGATGGCTCATCTTAATATAGATGAAACCCATGGTGCACGTATTAATATGAAAAGCCAGGTGACAATGATCATGGAAACCTTTCCGAAGAGTTTCCTGTAGTTTAAGAGCAACTGTTCTATAAACAAGTTGACTTTCACATTAACTGAACTGCTGAATGAGCTCACCAATTATGGTTCCGTTATGAACGGTCCTCGTAGGCCCAATGTCGAGGCAAATGTTACCGAATCTTCTAAATCTGTAAAGAAGAAGAAGAAAGGCAATTGGAAGACAAAGGCAAAACCAATGAAAAAGAAGAACAATAAAAGCTCCAAAGGAACCAATGCCAATGGAAAATGTTTACATTGTGAACAACAAGGGCATTGGAAAAGGAATTGTCCAAAATACCTTGCAGAGCTTAAAGAGAAGAAGAATACAGGTAAATATGATTTACTTGTCATTGAGTCTCTTTTGGTGGAGGATGATAAATCCATATGGATTGTTGATTCTGGTGCCACTAACCATGTTTGTTGTTCTTTGCAGCTACTTGACTCATGGAGAGACCTTACTGAAGGTAGCTTTACCATGAGAGTTGGGACAGGGGATGCTGTTTCAGCAAGAACAGTGGGAGTTTCAAATTTGAATTTTAATAAAAGTTATTTATGTTTGAATGGTGTGCTATATATTCTTGGTTTTCGCATGAATTTGATTTCTGTAACAAAACTTATAGAATGTGGGTTTTCTGTTTCGTTTAATAATAAGTCAGTTATTATTATTAGAAATGGATTAAATATATGCACGGGAAACTCCAAAAATAATCTATATGTATTTAAGGCCGTTAATGCATGAATCACTGCTGAATACTGAAATGTTTAAGATTGAAAGATCTAAAACTAAACGGCAAAAGATTTCTCATGATGATACCTATTTATGGCACCTTAGACTTGGTCACATTAACCTTGACCGGATAGATAGATTAATTAAGAACGGAGTTTTAAATTAGTTAAAACTTGGTACTTTACCTGTCTGTGAATCCTATTAGAATGCAAAATGACCAAGAGGCCTTTTACTGGAAAAGGGATAAGAGCCAAAGAAACTCTTGAGCTAATACATTCGGATGTTTGCGGACCGATGAATGTAAAAGCCCGAGGTGGTTTTGAATACTTCGTCATTTTCATTGACGATTATTCTAGATATTGGTATGTTTACCTAATGTAGTACAAGTCAGATACATTTGAAAAGTTTAAAGAGTATCATGTCGAGGTTGAGAACCAGTTAGGTAAAAGCATCAAAAATCTACAATCAGATCGTGGAAGAGAATACCTTGATAGATATTTTGAGGAATTCTTAGTAAAGCATGGAATTATTTCACAGCTCACAGCACCTGGAACACCACAACAAAATGGTGTTGCAGAAAAGAGAAATCGAACCCTACTAGACATGATGAGATCAATGTTAAGTTATAGCACTCTACCTAGTTCATTCTGGGGGTATGCATTGCAAACTGCAATGTATATCCTGAATGTAGTTCTTTCTAAGTCTGTTTCTAAGACTCCTTTAGAGTTGTGGAATGGTCGTAAAGCTAGTTTACGACATTTCCGCATATGGGGGTGTCTGGCACATGTGCTAAAGAACAAGACAACTAAATTGGAACCACGTGTTGGAAAATTATGACCCATATCATCACTATTTGTACAGAACATGGTGTTGTTGTACAAATTAACTATGTGACAAAGGAAATTGCTCTTTTATCATTTGTAATTGGATTACCGGGATATATAAATGATAAAAGTCCATATGATTAGTACCGGATTAATAAGATATGAGACAATATTAATCCACTAAGGTTTAATAATTAAATATCCCTAGTCGTAGTATTATCGAGATTGGACATCGATAATGCGGAATAAACTAGTATTACATTTGTGCGTGTTATGGAAGCGTAACAACATAGTTATCATATATTTAAGTATTGGATACTTATGCAAGTGTGATAGGAGGTTGTGTTTACTGATGGTACGGAAACAGCTTCGCTCTGGATAGACCCCTCGGAATCCCATTGGTAGTATGACTATGTGTCTATGGGAGTCCGAATCAGGGTAGGTGTATTTGGTCTTAACCTGAGACTTGCATCACTAATACTTGCGACAATCAGTATACTTTGGTTTTGGTCGTCCGGGACTTTAACAGGTTTTGAGTACGCCTCTTCTGGGTATACTGAGAATCATAGTGTATTGGATGTGATGTCAAGATGGAAGTATCACTTCAGTCATATGGAGATGATGATCACGCAGGATATGGAACTGGTACTCTTGTATGCTGCATCTATCGGGATAATATGACAAGGTCATGATTATCCGATTATATATACTAGTACCAGAGATTCGATATATGCTTCGTACGGGGCATACATAATTTCAGCCTCAGGCCTTGCATGTGACATCCGATACTGGATCGTAATACGCAATACTACGTATACTACGTCTGACAAAGATTACATATTCCCTTAAAGAATATTTCTGGAGAATTGGGTAGGCACAGTGCTTTGCTAGAAGCCAACCATGTCTAGTAAATCGGTAGGAACGTGGTACCGGGTACGCACGCATTCAGATAGTCCGATGACTGTATTTACTGCCAACATATCCAGGGATCTCTTGGGTCGCCTCCCAAAGATTCACCGATGATGTTTGACTCGAACAGAATTAATCTGAGATTAATTATGAGAGAGAAAATTAATCTGGGATTAATTACGGCAATAATTAATCTGGGAATTAATTATCAAAGAGAGAATTAATCTAGGATTAATTGCGTCAAGAATTTATCTGGGATTAAATTCATTGAGAAGAGAGAACGCGATTAATTTGGAATTAATCGGTAAAATAAATTTAATGGTGAAATTAGATTTTACTATTTAATTTATTTAATTGGGCTAAAATAATATATTAGATATATTAAATGAAATTGGATTTCAAAGCGGAATTAAAATTGGATTTTAATTTGTGCGAACTAATTAATTTAAAATTAATTCACAAGCGACTTCCGTAATAATATTGCGAGGCATTATTATTTAATTAAATTGGATTTAATAAAGTCGCAACGACAAATTCGTTTAATTCGGAATTAAACGAATCCGGGCCCGAGCGAAGTTGCGTGTTGCATTGTCCGACTTAAATTCGAAATTTAAAAGTGGTGGGACCCACTTCACTTACATCAATTTGTTGGACATTTGATGGAAGTGGTTGGCCTTATTTTATGGCTTTGATTTATTAAAAGTAAGGCTTGCTTTACTTATGATACACTTAAGCCAATTTCAACACACAAGCTTATTATTTAAACCAAGTCAAACTTTGGAAGTTGTCATTGGTTACTATTCACAACACCTAAAATTCTTTCTTCTTCTCTCTTTGGGCGTGAACCAAGCTCTCTCCAATGGAGTTTTGGTTGCAAAATTCCTTTTAGCTAGCACTTCAATGAGTCAAAGGAAGGTGATAGGGAGACTAATCCGAGAGTTTGGAACTCGATCTCAAGCTCCGAAGCTTCAATACATCCAACAAAGAAAGAAAAGTTTTGAACTTTCTCTACCAAGCAAGGCGAGTTTTTCCGCAACTCCTCTTCTTTATTCACACACAAATCACAACTTAGAGACCTTGACATGTTCTAGGAACACTTACAATTGGTATCAGAGCCATCCTAAGTTTGATTTGGAATTTTAGGGTTCATGACTTTATTTGGGGTTTTTGTGTTTAGAACATAATTTCTTCAAATTGGTGGTTTGGTTGAGTTGGTATGATGTTGAATTGGATTTGTGCATCCTTAATTTTGTGAAAAATTGATAGGATTAATTTTCCCCAAAATATACCCCTTGGCCGAAACTTAGAACCCTTAAGCTCATGGAGATTTTTTGAAAATTAGACAATTGGATGTGTTGTTGGCATGAAATGAATATTGGATGTTGATTTAATTGGATTGGAATCAAATTGCATAATTATTTCTTGTCAAAACCGTGAGCATGATGCATGTTATAATGAATTGTTTTGCTTCAATTTGTGTTGGAAATATAAAGCATGATTAATTGAATTAATTGGTGTTTTGGAAGCATTAGATTAATTAATTAATTATGGTAATTCCACTTGAATTGAATTAATTTTAATTTAGAATAATAAGTTAATTTAATTTGTTGTAATTGGGCTTAATGGGCTTGGTTGGGCCAAGTTTGGTTTAGGATAATTGGTTGGATCCAATTGGGCCTAAAACCATTTCCATAAAGTCCAAATATGACAATTGGGCCTTTAAATAATTTAATTGGGCCTAATGGGCCTAAATTGATTTTTGGCATAGGGTGATTCATAATTGGGCCTTGGCATCTTGGGTTTGACCCATAATTGCTGATGAGCGGAAAATATATCAATATTTACCGCCCCTTTAACTTAATATTTTGTTTAGTTTCTCGGGTTTAATGAACGTTTTGATGTGTTTTAGTTTATTTTGCAGATAAAATAATATCGGGTCTCAATGAAATCATTTAGGATGAAATATGGGTCAAATAATGGCAATTATTGGACTTGATATTTTAATTTTGGAGATTGGAAACTTGAAAGGGCTTTTTGACGAAGTGCAGTTTTGGAAATTCCAGTTTTGCGCATCTGTCGTATTTTGGGCATAACATTTTACTTAGATATCGGATTGAGCTGATTCAAGTTCCAGATTAAAGAAGACTCAAATATCTACAACTTTGAAAGACAAAATAATTTCTAATTCTGAAGATTTCATGCCCGAAATTGATGAACCATCCAGAAGTGTGTAGTGTGTAATTATTAAAGTCACTTTCAATCATTTTCAAAGCAAAAAATAAATTAATAAATAAATAATAAAAATTATCAAATCACCACCAAACAAGATAAGAAATTAGTGGATCAATTATGGATTTGGTGGAGTAATTAGTGGAGAAATTAATAATGGATTTGGTGGAGAATTTGATGGATGATTTGATGGAGGCAAAATTTTGCCTATAAATACCAAGCCATTTCATTTGTAAAATTCATACTTTCTTCTAAGGAATTCCTTAAGAATACTAAGAAGATTGTATCTTGTTTGTTTATTTATAGCTTTTAGTAATTAATTTCCGCTTTCGCACTTTCTTTTCTTTACTTTTCAGTTTTTACTTTCCGCAATTTACTTTTACGCACAATACTTTTCTTATTTAATTTTCAGTTTTTACTTTTCAGTAATGAGGAGGTAACTCCCATTTGCTGGGGTAAAAGGTAAAACTTTTATTACTAATATTTAGATTAATCTCCCTTAATTATAATATATAAACTAGTTAAAACCTGACTTAACGAGGATACCGCCATATTGGTCGGTTGGTAATTATTTAAATTGGTTTTAACCTGACTAAACTGGATACCGCCTGATTGGTCGGTTGGTAATTATCATGCAAAGTTAATATATTATATTAAGGGAGATATCTAAAATAGAAGTAATAAAAGTGGATCCTTTTACCTCAACATTTTCTTTTATTGTAATTTTACTTTATTTACTTTTCAGCAATTTACTTTTTAGCAATTTACTTTCAGCATTTACTTTTCAGCATTTAATTTTCAGTATTTAATTTCAGCATTTACTTTCAGCATTTACTTTTCAGCATTTAATTTTCAGTATTTTACTTTATGTCTTTTATTTTATTTAAGTTTTTTTTACTACCCGTAAATATGTGTCGTAACTAAGCCAATTATCTGGGGTTGTGATGAAATCCAATATAGTTTGGGTAATTTAAAGGTTTACTTATTAAGTCTTAAGCTTAATGCTTCTTGTTGTCTGATCACCAATAAGATTGATGTGGTAAATCTAAAATGAACTAGACATAGGGATTTTATGTTTCAGCCTTAGACTTAATAGCCCACGATCTTCCTTGAGGATAGATAACCCTTTAATAGATTTCCTTACAGGATAGACATATACCTATCGGGCGGGGGTAGCCATAATTGGAACTTAAACTTAATGAATCCAGATAATTTGGTTGACATGGACATATGGTTCAATTGGGTTAAACTGGGTATTTGCGTCTGACCATCGACAGAGGCTTTTGCATAATTTAGTGTTCCAGGTTAGTAAACCGATTTATTACACAAACATAAAATAACCACTTCATCTTTAAAATGATATTGGAAGAAATCACAACCCTAGATAGTTTTTAATATTGAATTTTCTTAAAACCTACTTTCGAACAATTTTATTTACTTGTTTTTAAATTTAGAATCGTCACCATTTCAAATCAATCAAACAACCTGTTAGATAATAGTAATCATTTGACTTCATAAAATTAATAGATTAGATATTAAGTCCTCGTGGGATCGATATTTTTATACTACTTGAATGATACGTGCGCTTGCGTTATACGTGTGTGTTTACGTCGGTCAATTGCCAAAGCCCATGCCTAAAGAATTAATTAAAAGCCCATTGGACTTTAATTGAATAGTATCAGATACTAATTGGGCCTTTGAGACCCATTAAGATTGGATTTGGAATCCATGTCTAAAAGGTACAATTAAAAGTGTAATAATTTAATTTGGAATTAAATGTGAATTAGTATTGAATATAATTTAAATTGGATTTAAAATTATAGTTCGATATAATTCAAGAATACGTATTTTGAGTACTTATTCTCAAACGAGTTAGACTCGCGCAAATCAAATCGTTATTTGAACATTGGATGGTCATTAATTAAAGATTAATTAATTGGATTAGATTGATTGATAACATGCTATGTGTGAATACTTGGATGTATGAATGAATAATGTATATCGGATTGATATTAGAAGGGTGAGGGTAATTTTGGAAATTATTATAATAAATTTAGAATTTATTAAATTGGACCTGCGTGTCCAGCCTATTACCTCTTTTCTCATTGTATTTCTCTTCTCACCAATTCCCCTTACTGTAAATGAGATTTCTTTAGAAGTATTATATAATTGGGTAGAAGCAAGAATAGTGTTAGTGGGAGAGAGGAAATGAAGATATTTGTTCTAGGAACAAATTGTATTATATATTCATCCGCATATCATTATTATTTTATTTGCGCATTATTATGATTTTAGAATGCATGTTTAAGGGTGTATGATGAGACCTAATTAAAGATAATTAATTGGTTGCCAATTACGCGAAAAACCCTCAACAAATATTAAGCAATTTCCTTCCATTGAATGATTCTTTCTCAAGATCCAAGATTGGCACTGGTTTGTTGGCCAAAGTCAAGACTTTTGTCCATCGCGGATGTGTTTGAATCATGAAGGAATCATGAAGGCTTTGTTCCATATCGCATGTCTTGTCCAAGTTGTGATTTGTTGGCCAAAGTTAAGATCACTTCTTGTCCATCGACATCGATTACGAAGCTTTCCAAAGTCAATGGGTCACGCTTAACTAGAATCATTAAGCTTGTTGTGCCAAAGCCAAGGCTTAGTTGATTTAGAGGAAAAGGTTAGGCAATATATTGGATATATTGGCATATATCGAATATATATTTCGGACTTGGATGTCCACCTACTGGATCTAGGAATTGGATGGGATCCAATTGATCTTAGATATCTACCTAGTTAAGTTTCATACAATTTTTGGCCAAAGTCAAGATTGTGTGTTATTTAACGGGATCCTAGCCCACTAGGAAACTAGTTTCCCGAGTACTCCACAGAGGGTTAAATTGCAATTTCGTTTAGATACTTGCCAATACGCGCTCATTTCATTTTTTCGTCATTATTTAAATATAAATATATTAGTTGGACTAATATTTAATTGTTGTTTTAATTAACAGTTAGACTGTATTCAAACTACTTCAATTATAGTTGATTATATAATTGGATTATAGTAATCAATATATTTGAATTTAACCAATCAAATAGTAGTTAATTATATAGTTAGACTATAGTAATCATTACATTAGATTGTACCCGAAATCGTTGATTGGATAGTTGGACTATATCAATCAAGATGATTTGAAAGATTAGCGTCAAATGACATAATCCTAAGTGATAAATGTCTTTTACGACTTTAATTTTCATATTGGGAAATGAATTTCGGGATAGTCCTGGGAGTTGAGAAGTTACTCTATTTGATAGAGCGACCTTTCGGGCCTAAACCCGGAGTTGAGCAAATAGTAGAGCATGATCTTTGGAAGATTCATGTGATGATAACTTTAGTGCTCAATCCGTTATGCTTGCCGCAAAGACTCCTTAATTTCTTCGTCAGAATTAAGGATTAGATCCTTATAGTATGATATTGAAATTGAAGGATCTTCATAGATCTATACTTAGATCTTAGAAGTGTTGATTGAAAAAGATAATTCTTGGAGAGTTAATGGCTTTGCTCAATGAGTCAGAGCCGGAACTTGCAAAAAGGCAAGAAGCGCAAGACGCATCTTACTTCAACATCCCAGAAGGTCAAGGCTTGGCCGAAGACTTATAGGGATGTGAAAAGGGGCAAAGGCAAAATCGTCATAGTCTTCTAGGAAGACAAATGACATATCTCAAGATGTCTACCTAAACTGTGGCAAACTGGGTCACTGGAACCGTGACTGTCGTATGGACAAGGCAGACATGAAGGAAGTGAAGACCGGCTAGGCTCCGACTTCAGGTATGTTTGTTATAAACATGTCCACTACTGGTTTTAAAATTGGATTTTAGATACTGAGTGTGGTACATACATATGCACTGATGTGCGGGATCTGCTGATAAGCAGGATACTGGCTTCAGATGAGATTAATCTGCGAGTCACAAATGGGACAAGAGTCGCTGTTTTGGCTGTGCAAACCTAAGTTTTGGAACTGCCCTTTTGGGCGTGTACCTAAATTAGGAAACTGTTAAAATGTACCTAGTTTGACTAGAAACATTATTTCTATATCTAAGTTTAACCTGTTGTGGGTATACCTTTATATTCTAGAACACTAAGTGTTTTTTTTTATAAATATGATATTGAGATAAACACATTGGATGTGAATAACAATATTTATATTTTGAATGTAAACAAATCTTAAACATATAACATGACAAACAAATAGCTCAAACTGAATTAATCAGTTGAGACTTATTTGTGGCATTGTTGTCTAGGACACATTAACAAGACTCGTATATCCACACTTTCGAAGAGTAGATACTAGGACGAATTTGATTCTAATTCAAATAATGTCTATGAATCTAGCTTATTAGGCAAAGTGCCTAAGACACATTTTACTTGGTAAAAGTGTAAGTGCCACCGATCTGTTAGCCCTCGTTCATAGTGACGTAAGTGGGCCCATATCTAGCTAGGCTAGAAGAGGATATTAATACTTCGCAACCTTTACGGATGTAGCATCGCGTTACGGTTATGTGTTTCAAATGAAACACAAATCGGAAACTTTTGAGTAATTCAAAGAGTTTCGACACGAAGTAGACATACAGACCGGCTAAAGTATTAAACCGTCACGGTTAGACCGTGGTGGAAAATACTTAAGCAATAAGTTTCTCGATTACCTGAAAGAGTATAGTATCATTTCACAGTGGACTCCTATCGGAACACCTCAATTTGACGGTGTGTCCGAACTGAGAAACCGAACTTTGTTAGACATAGTTAGGTTAATGATGAGTTGCTCTGAGCTACCAATTTCCTTCTGGGGAAAGCATTAAACAGTGCAATACTTATTTTGAATAAGGTTCCATGAAAATCTATTAGACAGACTTCATATTAGATATGAACAGGAATGAAACCTGGTTTTCTCATTCCTGAAGATTTGGGAATGCTGGGCATATGTTTGGATGATACCAAACTAGAACCCAAATCGGATAAATGCCTAATTTGTAGGTTGTCCTAGGGAAACTAAAGTATAGTACTTATACAACTCACAGGAGAACAATGTAATTGTTGCTCTCCATGCGGTTTTCCTAAGAGGAATTCCTATATGCAGTGGTAAGTGAGAGGAAAGTAAAACTCGATGAAATCGGAGTAATACTATTCCAGGCACCGAGACTTCATGGAACACTAATAGTTCATCAGGGATGAAACTGTACCACAATCTTCAAATACACAAGAACCGCGCAAGTCGGGGAGAGTCAGAAAATAACCTGGGAGGTATGGGTTTCTGATCTCACCTCATGTAGATGTCAATCTTATTGAGGAAGAGAAACTGACTACGTATGAGGAAGTGATATAAGGTATTGACTCCTTTTATGGCAAAGTACCATGAATTCTGAAATGGATTCCATGTATACCAACCAAGTTTGGACATTGGTTGTTGTACCGGAAGACATTGTGTCTATTGGTACTAAATGAGTCTTCATGGAAGACAAACATGGATGGCAACATACAAATGTACAAAGCTAGGCTTGTGGCGAAAGGGTATCATCGTCAACATGGTGTCGATTACGATGAAACCTTTTAACCGTTGCCATGATTAAATCCATTTGGATAATGCTTGCTAATGCTATATATTTCATTTATGAAATATGGCAGCTGAACGTCAAAACCATTTTCCTTAACGGAAACCTTTTAGAGGATGTTTACAACATCCTGACGGTTTTTTCGTGCCAAAACATGCAAACAAGGTTTGCAAGTTAAGTCAATCCATTTATAGATTGAAGCAAGCATTGTGTTCTTGGAACCAGCGTTTTGATGTAATCATAATGGTATATGATTTAATTCGAAAATGATTCTTGTGTATATAAGAAGGTTAGTGGGAGCGCACTGACAATGATTGTCCTATATAATGATGACATATCATTTCTTGGAAATGATATTCCTATAAAATAATCGGTGAAAACTTGGCTTTCATGAAAATTCTCCGTAGACTACTTAGGAGATGCAACCTTTATTCTAGGAATAAGGATCTACTGAGATATATCAAAAAGTTGTTGGCACTCTCTGAGAAATCGTACATTGAAATATATGTACGTGACCTAGTGTCTCATATGCTTTAAGCATATTGAGTCACAATCAAGCCAATCCAAGTGATAGTCACTGGATTGATGTTAAGAACATCCTTAAGTATCTTAGATGAACTAAGGATGCTTTCTTAAGCTATGGAGAATGAGAACTTGAAGTGACTGGGTTCACCGATGCAAGTTTCCAAACCAACAAAAACGACTGAATGTCGCAATAAGTGTACTATATAGTTTGAATAACGGAACAATGAGCTGGAAATATTCCAAGCAAGACAATGTTGCCGAATAAACAACAAAAGCGGAATATTGTTGCAGCTGAGGCAGCAAAAAAAGCATTTTGGATCTATAATAATCCTAATTAGATTAGGTGTAGTTCTGTTAGCGGCTGAGCTAGGCTACAACACAGGTTAAAGAATTAATGGTCTCATCAACGATCCAAGTATGTACTTCAAATGATTTCAACTGATTCGTAAGATCATACATCATGGTAACCTTGCAAATCTGCTGACGAAAGTTGTTTCTCAGCAGAAGTTTGAGCTACCAGTACATAGTTCAGGTGTAGGAAACTTGAGTGATTGGCTATAAGCCAAATGGGAGATTGTTGGACAATTATGACCCATAGCATCACTATTTGTACATAACATGGTGTTGTTGTATAAATTAACTATGTGACAAAGGAAATTGCTATTTTATCATTTGTAATTGGATTACCGGGATATATAAATGATAAAAGTCCATATGATTAGTGCCGGATTAATAAGATATGAGACAATATTAATCCACTAAGATTTAATAATTAAATATCTCTAGTCGTAGTATTATCGAGATTGGACAACGATAATGCGGAATATACTAATATTACACTTGTGCGTGTTATGGAAGCGTAACATCATAGTTCTAATATATTTAAGTATTGGATAACTATGCAAGTGTGATAGGAGGTTGTGTTTACCGATGGTATGGAAATAACTTCGCTTTGGATAGACCCATCAGAATCCCATTGGTAGTATGACTATGTGTCTATGGGAGTCCGAATCAGGGTAGATGTATTTGGTCTTAACCTGAAATTTGCATCGCTAATACTTGCGACAATCAGTATCCTTTGGTTTTGGTTTTCCGAGACTTTAACAGGTTCTGAGTGTTGGGTTTATAAGATGTCGCAAGATCAATTTAAGTAATGAAACATGTGAATACTCAAAAGAGAATTTGCGGAATAATACTCACTTTGATCGGATATTGGATGCATCAAATACGAAGCTTTGCTCCTTGAAGTTTCGGCCAAGGTCCTCTTTTGAAGTTGAAATCCAAGCTCCAAGCTTTGATGTTGATTCCAAGCTCAATGGGAAAGGTTTCCCTATCACCTTATATGATTCCTTTGGATGTGCTAGCAACTAGAAAATTTTGCAACAAAATCTTCTTCTTCTTCCTCCTTGTTTCGGCCAAAGAAGAAAAATTAGAGAGAGTGTTGTTTGGTTCCAAAACCGTGAGTGATGAGAGAGAATAAGTAAGTGATTTTGTTAACTTGTATTTCAATTTCAAAAATTAAAATAATGATATACAAAGTTGGTATATAGTCAATCATCTTATCACATTGTGTGTTTGAACAAGTCTTCACTAACCCACCAAAACCCATCACCATAAAGTTAACTAAAGTGGCAAGTGATGTGACTTGTGATGTGACATGTGGGCCCCACTTGATTCAAAATCTGAGTGGGCCCGCAACACATCCCGGCTCGGGTTCGCTAATTCCGAATTAACGAATTTTTCGTTGCGACGTAATTAAATCAAATTTAATTAAATAATTATGCCTAGTAAAATTACTATTCATGTCGCTCGCGAATTAATTCTATTAAACTCGTTCGCCTGAATTAAAATCCAATTTTAATTCCGTTATGAAATCTAATTTCATTTAATATATCGAATATATTATTTTATCGATTAATTCCAATTAATCGTTATCTCTCTTCAAATAGTATTTTATCCTAAATAAAATCTCTCTACAATTAATCCAAGATTAATTATGTTCGAATCATACGTCATCGGTGAATCTTTGGGAAACGACCCATGAGATCCCTGGATATGTTGGCAGTAAATCCGGTCGTCGGAATATCCGAACACGTACGTACCTTGTACTACGTTCTTACCGATTTACGAGACATGGTTGGCTTCTAGCAAAGAACCGTGCCTACCCAATTCTTCAGAAATATTCTTAAAGGAATATATAATATATGTTAGGCGTAGTATACGTAGTATTGCGTATTGCGATCTAGTATCGGATGTCACATGCTAGGCTTGGGACTGGAATAGTGTTTGCCCTGTATGAAGCATATATCGGATCACAAACAACTAGTCTCTTTAATCGGGTAATCATGACATAGTCATATTATCCTGATGGTTGCAACACATTAGAGCACCAGTTTTGTATCCATGTGTGATCATCATCTCCATATGACTGAAGTGATACATCCGTCTTGACATCACATCCAATACACTACGATTCTCAATAAACCGAGAAGAGGCGTACACAGAACCTGTTAAAGTCCCGGACGACCAAAACCAAAGCGTATTGATTGTCGCAAGTACTAGCGATGTAAGTCTCAGGTTAAGACCAAATACACCTACCCTGATGCGGATTCCTATAGACACATAGTCATACTACCAATGGGATTCCGAGGGGTCTATCCAGAGTGAAGCTGTTTCCGTACCATCGGTAAACACAACTCGATAATACTACGACTATGGATATTTAATGATTAACCGTTATGGATTGATATTATCTAATATCTTGTAATCCGGAACTAATCATATGGACTTTAATCATTTATATATTAAAGTAATCAAATTACAAAATGAAAAAATGCAATTTTCATTGTCACATAGTTAATTTGTACAAAAACCACAATGTCTTTTACAAATAGTGACGCTATGGGTCATAATTGTCCAATAATCTTCCACTTGGCCTATAGTCAGTCACTCAAGCATCTAACACATGAACTATGTACATGTCGCTCAAACTTTTGCTGAGGAATAACTTTTGTCAGCGGATCTGCAATGTTGTCCTCTGATGCGACCTTCTCGATCTTCACATCGCCACGATGTATGATCTCACGAATCAGATGGAAACGTCGAAGTACATGCTTGGATCGTTGATGGACCGCGGTTCCTTATCCTGCGCTATAGCCCCGTTATTGTCACAATACAATGGAACGGGCTCAGCTGCTAACAGAACTACTCCTAATCCAATTAGGAATTTACGGATCCAAACTGTCTCTTTTGCTGCTTCAGCTGCAGCAATATAATCGTTTCTGTTTTTGAATCGGCAACAGTCTATTGCTTGGAAGATTTCCAGTTTACTGCTCCGTTGTTCAAACAAAATATGTACCCAGATTGCGACTTGTAGTCGTCTTTATCGGTTTGGAAACTTGCATCGGTATACCCAGTTACCTCAAGTTCTCCATCTTCATAGATTAAGAAAACATCATTAGTTCGTCTAAGATACTTAAGGATATTCTTAACCGTCATCCAATGACCATCATCTGGATCGGCCTGATAGCGACTACACATGCTCAAAGCATACGAGACATCAGGTCGCGTACATATCATGGCATACATGATCGATCCGACTGCCGAGGCAAACGGTATCCGACTCATGTTGTCTCTCTCATCTTAAATTTTAGGACACATGTCCTTAGAAAGAGTGACGCCATGTGACATTGGAAATAGTCCACTCTTGGACTGATCCATATGAATCTCTTCAACACTTTGTCAATGTACGTGCTCTGGGAGAGTCCAAGCATCTTCTAGATCTATCCTGGTAGATCTTTATTCCTAGAATAAAGGCTCTCTCCCAGATCTTTCATGGAGAATTTTAATGAAAGCCAAGCTTTCACCGATGTTAACATGGTAATGTCATTGCCAATAAGAAATACATCATCAACGTAAAGGACTATGAATGTCAGTGCGCTCCCACTAACCTTCTTATATACACAAGGATCATCCTTGTTTTGAATGAAATCATATTCTTTTATGATCTCATCAAAACGTTGATTCAAAGAACGCAATGCTTGCTTCAATCCATAAATGGATCGATTTAACTTACAAACCTTGTTTGCAAGTCTTGGTACAACAAAACTGTCAGGCTGTTGCATTTAAACATCCTCCAAAAAGTTTCCGTTAAGGAAAGCGGTTTTGACGTCCATCTGCCATATCTCGTAATCGAAATATACAACAATAGCAACCATTATCCTAATGGATTTAATCATAGCAACGGGTGAAAAGGTTTCGTCGTAATCGACACTATGACGTTGACGATACCCTTCGCTACAAGCCTAGCTTTGTACGTGTGTACGTTGCCATCCATGTCAGTCTTCTTCTTGAAGACCCATTTGCAACCAATAGGCTTTACGCCTTCTGGTGCATCAACCAGTGTCCAAACTTGGCTGGTTTACATGGAATCCATTTCGGAATTCATGGCATCTTGCCATAAACTGGAGTCGATACCTTGTATCGCTTCCTCATACGTAGCCGGCTCGTCTTCCTCAATAAGATTAATATCCACAGGAGGTGAGATCAGAAACCCATACCTCTCAGGTTATTTTCTGACTCTCTCCGACCTAAGCGGTTCTTGTGTATTCGAAGATTATGGTACAGTCTCATCCCTGATGGACTGTTCATGTTCCGTTAAGGATTCTGTGCCAGAAACAGTATCACTCTGATTTTCATCGAGTTCTACTTTCTCTCCCACTAACCACCGCATATAGAGCAATAAATAATTTGTTCTCTTGTGGGTGATAGAAGTAATATCCTTTGGTTTCCCTAGGATATCCTACAAATAGGCATTTATCCGATTGGGTTCTAGTTTGGTACCTTCCAAATGTTTGACGTATGCCCAGCAACCCCAAATCTTTAGGAATGAGAAACCCGGTTTTTTTCCTGTCCATATTTCATACGAGTCTGTTGAAAGACTTTGACGGAACCTTATTCAAAATAAGTATTACACTGTTCAATGCATATCCCCAGAAGGAAATAGGTAGCTCTGTGCGACTCATCATAGACCTTACCATGTCTAACAAAGTTCAGTTTCTCCGTTCGGACACACCGTTAATTACGGTGTTCCGGGAGGAGTCCACTGTGAAAGAATACATATTCTTTCAAGTAATCAAGAAACTCATTGCTTAAGTATTCGCCACCACAGTCCGACCGTAATGTCTTAATACTTTTACCGGTCTTTTTTTCTACTTCGTGTCGAAACTCTTTGAATTTCTCAAAGGTTTCCGACTTCTGTCTCATAAGATACACATAACCATAACGCGATGCATCATCCGTAAAGGTTATGAAGTATTCATATTCACCTCTATCCTGGCTAGACATGGGCCCACATACGTCAATATGAACGAGGGCTAACAGTTCGGTGGCACGTGCACCTTTACCGCTAAAAGGTGATTTAGGCATCTTGCCTAATAAACAAGATTCGCAGACGTCATATGAATTTGGATCAAATCCGTCCAAGTACCCAATCTTCGAAAGTGTGGATATACGTATCTTGTTTATGTGTCTCAGACGACAATGCCACATGTAAGTTTCATCTTTGTTACTTACTTTAAGCCTTTTGTTTGTTACATTATATGTTTGAGATTGATTATATTCAAAATATAAAGACCATTATTTACATCAGCAGTGCAAATTTCCATATCATTTTTATACATAAAACACCCAGTGTTTCTAAATATAAAAGTATACCCACATTGGGCTAACATAGATATAGAAATAATATTCCTAGTCAAACTAGGTACATAATAACAATCTGTAAGTTTAAGTACATGCCTAAAGGGCAGTTCCAAAACAAAAGTGCCAATGGCCAAAACGACGACTTGTGTCTCATTTCCAACGCGGAGGTCAATCTCTCTGAGGCCAGTCTCCTGCTAATCTGCAGATCCTGCACATCAATACATATATGAGTACCACAACCATAATCAAAAATCCAATTTTTAAAACTAGTAGTAGACATGTTTATTTCTATAACAAACATACCTGAAGCCGGTGTCTTGCCCGCTTTGATTTCCTTCATGTGTGCCTTGTACTCGCGGCAATCACGCTTCCAGTGACCCCGCTTCCCGCACTGCAGATATACATCTTGGGATTTGTCTTTACCCTTCCCAGAAGGTTTTGACGATTTGGCCTTGCCCTTCTTCTTCTTCTTATTCTTCTTTACACCTCTAGTTGCCTTGGGCCAAGCCCTCGGAGTCTGAGATGTTGAAGCGAAGTGCGCCTCACGCTTCTTGCTCTTTAGGAGCTATTTTTCTGCTTCGCGCAGTGTGGACATCAACTCTCCAAGAGTTTGGTCTTGGTTCAACATATTGTAGTTCATGATGAACCCACTCTAAGTGTCGAGGACAGACTGTAAGATCAAATCTACTGAAGTCTCAGCCTCGAAGACAATGCCCATCTGTCCCAGCTGCTCAATGTCAGCAATCATCTGTGACACATGGTGCTCAACAGACGTACCCTCTGACATGCGAGCGCGGAAGAGCTTCTTCTGCAACTCATATCTTTGCGATCTAAGATTAGATCGGTGAAGATCATGCAACTTCGCCATCATCTCATAGGGATCCAATCCCTTGTTCTGACGACAGAATTGCGGAGTCATAGCAGCAAGCATTACCGATTGAGCAGTCGAGTTGTCATCGCTATGAGTCTTCCAAAGCTCTAGCTCAAGCAACTGATCAGGTCGAGGCTTAGGCCCAAGAGGTCTCTATATAGTGTAGAGAAACTTCTCGGATCCCAGGAAAATCCTGATATTCATATCCCAGTCTTGAAAGTTTGTGCCATTGAAGACATTATCGCCAATGATAATATCTCTAATGCTTAACTTTCCCGTCATCTTAATCGCAATAGTCAAACTATTTGATTAACGATGTATGGGTACAGTCTAACTGTTACAAGAAAAATAATAATATATTAGTCCAACTAATAAATATAATTGACGAAATAATTTGAAAGCGCGTAAGCTAAGTATTTGAACGAAATTGAAAATTCAATACTAGCCTCCCACTATTTTTCGTCGAGCCTCTAACCCTCTGTTGATTACTCGGGAAACCTAGTTTCCTAGTGGGCTAGAATCCCGTTAAATAACACACAACCTTCACTTTGGCCAACAAGCTGTATGATATTTAACTAGGTAGATCTCTAAGATCAATTGGATCTCATCCAATTCCTAGATCCAGTAGGTGGACCTCCAAGTCTGAAACATATATACAATATATATGCCAATATATCCAATATATTTTCCTAACCTATTTCCTCTGAATCAACTAAGCCTTGGCTTTGGCACAACAAGCTTAATGATTCCAGTTAAGCGGAACCCATTGACTTTGGAAAGCTTCGTAATCGATGTCGATGGACAAGAAGTGATCTTGACTTTGGCCAACAAATCACAACTTGGACAAGACATACGATATGGAACAAAGCCTTCATGATTCAAACACATCCGCGATGGACAAAAGTCTTGACTTTGGCCAACAAACCAGTGCCAATCTTGGATCTTGAGTAAGAATCACTCAATGGAAGGAAAACGCTTAATATTTGTTGAGGGTTTTTCGCCTAAATTGACAACCAATTTATTATCTTTGATTAGGTCTCATCATACACCCTTAAGCATGCATTCTAAAAGCATAATAAGGCGCAAAAATAAATTAATAATGATATGCGGATGGATATCTCACAGATTGTTCCTAGAACAAATTACTCCATTTCCTCTCCCCGGCTAGCACTATTCTTACTTCTACCCAATTACATAATACAATTAGAGAAACCTCATTAACATTGAGGGGAATTAGGTGAGAAGAGAATTACAAAGAATCGAGAGATAAGGCTGGACACGCAGGTCCAATTTAATAAATTCTAAATTTACAACAATTTCCAAAATTGCCTTTTCCTTCTAATATCCATCTCATATACATTATTCATTCAACACATCCATGTATTCACACAAAGCATGTTATTCAATCAATCTAATCCAATTAATTAATCTTTGAATAAAGTGATCATCCAATGTTCAAACAACGATTTGATTTGCGCAAGTCCAACTCGTTTAAGAATAATTACTCAAAGTACAATTCTTGAATTATATCGAACTACAATTTAAATCTAATTTAATTCGTATTCAATACTAATTCTATATTTAATTCCAAATTAAATAATTACACTTTTAAATGCGCCTTTACGACTTAGATTCCAAATCTAATCTAAATGGGTCCCAAAGCCCAATTAACATCCAATGTCATTTAATTAAAGTCCAATGAGTTTTCAATTAATTTCTTAAGGCATGGACTTTGGTCAATATGGGTCAAACCCAAATACCAAAGCCCAATTAAGGAATCACCCTATTTGCCAAGAAACCAATTTCGGCCCATTAGGCCCAATTAAACATAAAAGGCCCATTTGTTATATTTGGACTTAATGGAATAGTTTAGGCCCAATTAGGATCCAATCCAATTGTCCTAAACCAACTTGGCCCAACCAAGCCCATTAGGCCCAAATACAACATTATAAGCCCAATTCTAAATTAAGCCCAATTAATCAAATTCTAAAATTCCAAATTTTATAATTTAATTAATTAAAGTGTATTACATTAATTAATTATGTAAATTAACATTTCCAAAATATCAATTTAATCAATTAATCATGCTTATTCATCCTCAATACATGTCTAATATTATTGAAATAAAAAAATCATCTCATTCCATGCTTTGAAGCTCACGGCATTTGTATGGATTTTATATCTGATTCTGATTTCAATCCGATTGAATCTCAAATCAATATATCCATGTCTTTCAACTCATCCAATGATCAAAAAACAAAAAACTACCATGACTTTAGGGCTATATTGTATTCGGCCAAGCCTAGCATATTTGGGAAAATTAATCCAATTAATTTTTCAACAAATTAATCATGCATAACTCCAAGTTATTAACATACAAGCATACTCAAACAAACAATTTGATTAAAACATGCTCAAATCAAAAATACCCAAATTTTAGTATATAAACCCTAATCAAATTTCATGCTCAAATAGGCTCCATGATACCATTGTTGGGTTTCTAAGGTGTCCCAAGATCAATTTAAGCAATGAAACATGTGAATACTCAAAGAAGAATTTGCGGAATAATACTCACTTTGATCGGATATTGGATGTGTTCAAATACGAAACTTTGTTCTTTGAAGTTTCGGCCAATGTCCTCTTTTGAAGTTGAAATCCAAGCTCCAAGCTTTGATGTTGATTCCAAGACTCAATGGGAAAGGCTTCCCTATCACCTTATATGATTCTTGGATGTCCTAGCAACTAGAAAATTTTGCAACAAAATCTTCTTCTTCTTCCTCCTTGTTTCGGCCAAAGAAGAAAAATTAGAGAGAGTGTTTTTGGGTTCCAAAACTATGAGTGATGAGAGAGAAGAAGTAAAGTGATTTTGTTAACTTGTATTTCAATTTCAAAAATTAAAATAATGATATACCAAAGTTGGTATATAGTCAATCATCTTATAACTTTGTGTGTAGAACAAGTCTTCACTAACCCACCAAAACCCATCATCATAAAGTTAACTAAAGTGACAAGTGATGTGACTTGTGATGTGACATGTGGGCCCCACTTGATTCAAAATCTGAGTGGACCCGCGACATATCCGGGCTCGGGTTCGCTAATTCCGAATTAACGAATTTTCCGTTGCGACGTAATTAAATCAAATTTAATTAAATAATTATGCCTAGCAAAATTACTATTCACGTCGCTCGCGAATTAATTCTAAATTAACTCGTTCGCCTGAATTAAAATCCAATTTTAATTCCGTTATGAAATCTAATTTCATTTAATACATCGAATATATTATTTTATCGATTAATTCCAAATTAATCGTTCTCTCTCTTCAAATAGTATTTTATCCTAGATAAAATCTCTCCGCAATTAATCCAAGATTAATTATGTTCGAATCATACGTCATCGGTGAATCTTTGGGAAGCGACCCATAAGATCCCTGGATATGTTGGCAGTAAATCCGGTCGTCGGACTATCGGACACGTACGTACCTCATACTACATTTTTACCGATTTACGAGACATGGTTGGCTTCTAGCAAAGCACCGTGCCTACCCAATTCTCCAGAAATATTCATAAAGGAATATATAATCTATGTCAGGCGTAGTATACGTAGTATTGCGTATTGCGATCTAGTATCGGATGTCACATGCTAGGCCTGGGGCTGGAATAGTGTCTGCCCCGTACGAAGCATATATCGGATCACAAGCAACTAGTCTCTTTAATCGGGTAATCATGACCTAGTCATATTATCCCGATGGTTGCAACACATTAGAGCATCAGTTCTGTATCCATGTGTGATCATCATCTCCATATGACTGAAGTGATATTTCTGTCTTGACATCACATCCAATACACTACGATTCTCAATAAACCCAGAAGAGGCGTACACATAACCTGTTAAAGTCCCGGATGACCAAAACCAAACCGTATTGATTGTCGCAAGTACTAGCGATGTAAGTCTCAG